>JASKDV010063491.1:0-15511 GCA_032466395.1 Aegires albopunctatus | reverse complement strand
GTCTGCTGCTTTTAGATATGTAACGGGTTTGAAAACAAAAAATTTCACCATGTGGCTGGTTTTCTCAGGCCACCACATTGTTATTCAGAGTCGAGTCGCAATGAAGAGTTATCCAGAGTCGAACCGCATGAAAACATGAGAACACACAAACATATAAAGTAAACTCCTATTTTCAAGTTAGTCTTGTGTTTGTATTCATCTTATTTGTCTTTTTCAATAGATTCCAGGCCACCAATAGAATATCTATCAGTTATCAGCTAGATCTAAAATCTAGTTCTGGAGTCTATATCTAGACTTGATGTGCATCTAGAGTCTTGATCTAAACCTACTACACTCAAGTATTACAAATAGATCTAGATCTAAATCTACTACATTTTAGTATTCGATATAGATCTAGATCTAGTCGACTCTGAATAACCGCAGGCTTTATTAATTTCTTGACCGTTCGGCCCTGAGCCAGCTGTACCGTGTCAGTCATGTGTCACGATATTTTCTTTAAAGGTATCCAACTATCTGATATTGTTTTCTAAAGTTATTTAGTTTGATTTATGTTTTTAAAAAGGTATCAGGCATTATTTATATTATTCTCTTTAAAGTCGTCCAGCTTTATTTCATTCCCTTTAAAGGCATCCATATTTTCTTTTTAAGGTATCCACTTTGTTTTATAATTCCATTTAATTCCTGCTTATTTAATTCCGTTGCCATGATCAAAACTTCTGTCAAAATAAAGAGGTACAGGAATTTTGATTTAATGCAGCGAGTCGACTTAAGGTATCCAGCTTGTTTTATATTTCCCTTAAAATTATTCGGCTTGTTTCATATATCCATTAGAAATACTAGTAAAAGTACCCGTTCTTGCTTCATGTTTTAATCTTATTCCTAACATGTGTAATAATTTAATTCCAAATTTATTTAGAATGCATTGTTATATTGTTGTAAAGGGCCTTGAGCTTACTCATCGAGTGGGATAAGGCGTTAATTTTTCTAAACAAATGTTCATTATTATTATTATTATTCTGTGACCATTTTTAATGTTACGTCATTTCAGATTCTTCAAATTTAAGCAGTGATGAAAAATTTTCAAGTCCCCACCTTGCCAAGTTGAAGCTTATCTACGGAGATTTGAATGCCAACAGGATCAAAGACCTGAAGGATCAGTGTCGCCGTGAGGTATAATTTTAAGGGATATGATATCGCTATGAGCACATTGTAATCTTTGGTTAATGGTTATTTGTTGTGTTGTAAATTTTTTAATCACACTGTAATTTGCAAAAGGAACAAAAAATAAATGTTTCTTTTACAATACTTAATGGACATTTTTTTCTTTTCCTGATCTGGCTTTGAAAATCTTAAACAAGTTTGTATCTTCCTTCCCTGGTTATTTTTCTTTTTTCAGAAAGAGACTTTAATTGTGTTTTAGATTGCAATTTTGTGTTGATTTTAATTTTATTAAATACAGTGCAGCCTGCTTACAATGACGAGGTTAGGACTGCCGAAAATATATCGCTGGTACTGAATTTCAGTGTATCCTATCAATAGGAAAAAGGAAAGGAGATCACTCAGAAATACTGGAAGACAAAGCCATGCGACAAGGTCAATCGTAACGCACGTTTGATTCTTAAAAGGGCAATTTTTAGAGGTTAATAGCTTGTTGTGTTTAATAAGTGGAATTGTCAAATTTCATTTCGCTTTATCGGATATTTCATTACTATTGGTAAGAAGAAAAAAATGTGACTTTGATGCAATGTTGCTATATATGTAAATACACAGAATTTATGAACTATTTCTCTTTTTATTCTTTGTTATAAAGTTAATTATTATGGCTTTGTTTCTATTTTGTTTTTTTTTGTTGTTTTTTTAGATTGCGGTTGCAAATGGTTTAGAGAATGAATCCTACGCAGAAGCCATCCAGCGTTTATCTGACCTGGAATGGCTGACACACAAACAGGTCAATGACACAGTGGTGGATGGCTTATTCACGGGCCAGCTGGTGGAGGCGTACCACAGTACGGAGCATGGGCACATTTCTGTCAACCTGCAGGCTTTCAACGTCCTTCCTGTACCAGTTGCTTCACCCAGATACACTTCAGGGCTGGTCATGCTGGAGGATTGTTTTGCTAGTTTTTGTAACATCGAAAATCTGTCTGAGATTCCTTCCACCGGTGCTGACACACATGCTGTGCAGGGAACCCAGCCAATGGTCCAGATTTCCAACTTTTCCAATCGTCCCAACCCAAATCTGAAATTTGGGTTTGGCATGACTCCTGTCACCCGCAAGGCCGCTAGGACAATGCAGCAGCAGTACAGTCACCCTATGACCCCAGCACAACAAATGAACTTTCCTTCCCCCATTGCTACATCCCGCATGAGTCCTGTCGTCAAGCCGAATGCCACCCAAATCATACCCACCTCCCCATCTTTGCCCCCTTTTCTAGCCCACAAGGAACACCTCGCCAATGATAGTGGTTTTCATGATAACGGTTTTAGAACTTCTACCCCAATTACGTCTGACAATCGTGCCATGCCTAAGTTGCAGCGACGCTGTCTGCTTCGCCAGTCGCCAGAATGTCTAATCATTCAATTAATGCGATTTCGGTACAATCATGCGATGAAGGTGTCAACAAAAATTAACACTTCTGTGAGTATCCGCTTGCGAGGATTTAATCTTCGGGATGTCATCTATGACACAGTGATTCAACGAAACGATTTGACTGCCGCCAACGGGGGTTATGTCTACGAGCTTTACGGTATTTGCCTTCATTTAGGAGCCAACAGTACATCACACGGCCACTACATCAGTTATTGTCTAGATGGAGATAAGTGGTACCGTATGGATGATGAGACAGTAGAAGAAGTCAACATGGAGTACCAGCTCAGCACAGAAGAGATCCGTCAGAATGCTTATCTTTTGTTTTACCGTAAAATGGGCTCTGATAATGTTTAGTGGGTTTTGATTTTTAAAAAAAATGATTTGCTGTTCTAAAGATTTTACTTTGTTTCGGGGTTGGGTTGTGGTTGTTTTTGGCACAAGTACAAGGGGCTGGGATGTTTTTTAATGTTTGGCAATAATTTTCTGGGTTTTTTTTATTTATGTTTGGAATAATATACAATAATTTGGTGGGGCTTGAATTTGGCAACGTCAATCCTCAAGGCATCTTTTAAACATTTTTGAGGTTTAAGGGGTGTTTATGACATAGCAACGGTAAAATTGAGATATCCTATCCTAGTCCTAGCAGGTGTCTGTTTGATGCTAATGTGTTCATGAAATTAAAATGATATATATTTATATTACTATTAATTTTCAATTTGCCCACCCTCTTGTCAACCATAAAGTAATTAAACATGGTACCTGTACCATTATTTTTTTTTAAAGGTAATATTTTCTACATTTACCACATGTTCTAGATCTAGTTCATTTTCTTCTTTAAAAAGAGAAAAGGTTTATTATTCATGTATCAATGAATTATTATTATTATTATTATTTGTGACTCCCCTCAAAATTGTTACTTAAGTGAAGGAGATAATTATTAAGGACTAAACTTGACAGGTTGACACTTCATTTCAGGGTTTGCTTTGTAAAGCAACTTTCTTGGGTGGGTTTTTTTCTCTTTCACACTGGAATACAAGACTTTTTGAATTTGACTGTAAGCAATTTTTATTTTTGACTGGATAGAATTTTGATGAATTATGATTGTGAGTTAAGAAATAATACTCCCGACCTCCGACCTCAAATTTGTTGTTTTTCAAAGGTTTGGTCTATCTCCTAATTATTTTGGTGCTCTGTGTCTGATGTTATGGGAAAATTAGTGCATTATAATCGTTAATGCCAGAGAAGATTTATCAAATATGAATTTTATTTAAAATTTAACTTATTTGCTGTGTCATGGAGAGAGTGGGGTTTGTTTGTTTTTTAAGGGAAAGGAGGTGAAAGTTTTGATGTGAATTTTTATCTTCTTTTATTTGTAAAAAATGTACAGTAATTTACCATGTATAATTTGTTTCAATGTTGAAGATTGTGTGTTTCCTTTCCTTTTTTTAAAAATGTTTTAGTTTATTTTTATTTGTACAGTTTACTGATATTATATTATCGCTTAATAACTTTACATCTAGTTGGTTAAATTGAAAGACTTCAGTGACCTGGTTATTTTTATTGTTCATAAATTGTTTTCTTTCTTTTTGACAGGCTGGTGAAAATAGTTTTCTTTTCGATTTTAATTGTAAAAATTAATGATTTTTGAGTTATTTTTATGAATATCGTAAAACTGTCTTTGTACATTATAATAGCAGAACTCACAGACCAAACTAATGTATTTGTTCTTTTATCCTTTTTTTTAAACCAGTTTCCTTGTTAATTTCTCCAGGTCCATTTAATTGAAGTGTCACACTGCTTCATCTGAGAAGACTAGAATTACATGTATAGTCCTTCCTTCATTCATCCAGTGATTTAAATAAAAAATAATTTGAATCAAAGGGTCTCTTATTGGTATTAGTATTAGTAGTATCATAGAAAGAACAAAAAATTTGAGAGATGTGTACTGTGTAAGAAAAGCATGGAGTCAAAATCTTACTGTGTTAGTCTAAAAGAGAATAGAATCCATCTCTTGTAGTTTACCACAGTTAGTGATGGATTACAGTCGATGGAAAACAATTGCATTTATATTCTTATTGTTTTTCATTTGCTCTTTATTTGTATATATCTTGCTATATGTTCCCTGTTTATTGATGATGGATGATATTGATTATTAATATGAGCAAGAGTGACATTATGAATCATGGATTATTTTACGACATTTCTGTTAGGGTGGGTTTGAACTTATCCATCTGAAGCAACAAACCCCAGCGCTGATAATTTGATTGTAAATTAATTTCATGGCAAGTTAGTTTAACTTTTGCCATGGGATAAATATTCATTGTGAGTGTTGTTAATTGTACTAGAATTTTAAATATTAAATTGAGTCCTGTTTGTACGGTTGTATATCTCTTTTTGACATTCTCAGCTGTTGGTCCAATGTTATTGTTATAAAATTCAAAGAAAATATATATTATGTACCGTTATCATTTTAGAATGTGTGATTTTGTTAATTTTACATATAAGGCCTAAATTATTTTCCTGTTGGTTTTGAGTTACATTTTCTATACTGCGAATGGTTCTATGATATGATTATTACAATTTATCTCGTTTCTTCCTTTTTAGCATTTATTTTGATAAATCTGATTGCTTGCTTTTCTTTCATATTTTAAATTGAAATGAAGAATTCCTTTTATTCCTTTTTAATTCAAATGGTACAACTAGCCAACTGCTCCATTGAAAGGATCATTAGAATAGCCGGTTCAGCGATGTAAGGAAACAGACAAAATGGGTTTGGTTCAGTTTCCGTCTCAGGGTCATAATAATAATACAAAATGCTTTCCTGAAATATGTGTCATTTTTATTTTGTCTATTGGCTTTTATTTCATTTGTTATTACACTTTACAGTGAAACCCCGATATATCACTATTATTATTATTATTATTATCCATTCTCATGTAAATTTGGCAGTATAAAGAGTTTAATTATTCCAAGGTAAGGTAACTTGATTTTTGTGTTATACTCTACAGCCTTCCCGCGCCCATTCCAACCAATAAAATATTAATAATGTCTTCACTATGTCATGGCAGTGACAGGACACCGTGAAGACTTTTCTCAGACATTTAATCACTGCCATCCCCCCAAATACACCTACAAGTCCTAGTCTTGAAGATAAGCCATGGCTGTAGTATTGTTGAATGCTGTACATTGTAATATTTTTATCTAATAAATGAAATAGCATCAAATTTGATCTAATATGAAATACAGTGAAACCGCGATTTACCGCCAGCCTTTAGCCTTGGTACAAACATTCCACTACATAAAAGTCTACCTTTGTCTTGATATACTAAGTATCATATACCATCTACAGCCATCCGCCGACATTTGGCAGGAACATTCTTTAACAAAATCAGTGAAATATGACCCGATATACGGCCGATGAAGCCGGCAATTAGGTCATGAGAAAAATGAGATTGCCAGCAATGCTGTCATTGCATGAAAACCGAATGTCTAGATCTTTTGATGTAGACCTACTTCATATAAACATTGGCATGAGGTTAGACTAGTTGCTGATAAATACTCAATTGGTAGCATTGGGTACTCCATACTAATAATACTAATAGCCTTCCTGTCAATGTTGTGTAAGCCTGGTGACGACATTAGGCAGATGGCGGTAGCAGTTAACGGAGAAAAGTTGTTATACAGGTACCAGAGGTGCCAAATCTCTGGATTTTTCTGGAGATACAGATTTTACAAGGCTTCAGGCCAATCTTTTTATTTTATTTTTATATACCGGTATTTATTTATTTTTTCCAAAAATGTATAATATTATCTCTCTGTGCATTTTATAATGAAATGCCCTTTATGATAAAATAATCTAAATAAATTGTTTAAGTTTGATATAAGTTGCATTGAATATTAATATTAGAAGGTAGTGTGACCTACACATTGTAGGCCCCAGCGTCCGTGCACGTTTTTTCTATTGGTTAAAAAAAAAGTTCAATTTTTTTCATCATAGCCAGTTGGCACCTCTGAGTTATGTCTCTCTAATCCAGATATGTCTAGACGGGCATGATAGGGGCTGCTCGCAGATTAGCTTCTTTCCCATGACTAATAGATTAGTACATGTATTGCTTATCCACCCAAGCGTGTCTGTTGTCTGGATTGAATTGATTATGGGGATCAATTGACCCAGACATATTGTTTGTTTCATCTTTGTGAGTCTAAATGTGTTAAGGTCATTGGATGGTTTGAAGAGCAGTTAGAAACTAGAAGACCGGTTTTGATATATATATATGTTGGAATGTTGAGTGAGAGTGTTTAGATAACAGAAGCAAATTATCTCTCTCTATATACAGTAGAACACTTGATTAATGAACAACCCCGGGCAATAAAAATGGTTCTTTATATCAGTAATTTGTTATTTCAGTCACAAACACAGAAGAAAAAGAGGACTGTGGGCAAGAACACATGTTCGTTAAAGCCGTCAATTCGCTTTTTAAGCGTGTTGGTTACCAGTGTGTTCTACTGTATGTGTATTTATTTATATATATGTGTAATGTATTAAATTATTGTACTTTGTTCCCAAATTAGGTTTTCGGGTCAGGAACCGAGAATTTCCGGATTATAATATAGAGTAAAACTAACTAAATAAGAAAAAATCTGATCCCAACTCCTGTGTTTGGATTAGGGAGATGTGACTGTATCTTGATGAACTGTAACCATCATAAGAGACGATGCAAATGATAAAAGTAGGGACTGTACGGACACACAAATGAAATGAACACACAGTATAAGCATAACACAAAGGTAGACTTTATGAAGTGGAAATTATTTATCAACGACATGCCAAAGGCTGGTAGGAAGGCGGGATTGGCAGTAAGTTAGGGGTATGTCACGGTTTCACTGTAGTGTAGGTAAAGTCTGGATCTCATACAGTACAGTGTCTTTAAAACGTGCAACAGGGTTCAACATCACTCTTGAAATGGCTATACATTAGATTTTAGAATGGTTTCCCTAAACCATGCAATTTTTTCATTCTCATATGTTATTGTTTTGAGTGTTCGACATCACTTATACTTATAATGTACTATACAATGGAATTATAAATTATTAGCTCTTTTTGAAGAAGAAAATAAAAATGATGATTTGCCACTTTCCGTTGTTTTTAATTTTGAAAGCTCGTTTAGAGTAGAGCCAATGAGACATACATGAATAAAGATATAATTGATTAAAAGGAACACAAAATGTCATGAAGCTTTGCCTATATAAAAATTAAAACCCCTTACTTTAACTTTAATCAAAGCTAGATTCATTCCAAGTCTGCTTCAAATCTAGATCTAGCTTACAAGAAGGAGGAAGTGTGTTGCAGTGCACACACTCTCCTAAATCTATAACTATAATATTTTGTCAAATTCTTGTAATGTAATCAATGACATTATTGAATGGAACACAAAATCATAATTGGCTATATTATAAAAAGAAATTTTTTTAAATCCTTAAACAGCAAGGCAAAGGTCCACATAAGGATTTAATACTCTGATTTCGGAAAAGATCTTTTTGCGATCGAACATTTGTTGATTTTGATTTAACATTTTTAAAAATCCTGCCCAAATCCCACGAATGTTAATGTACTACTATGTAGACCATTCATCGAACAAGCAACAGTGAATGACAGAGCTGTCCTTGAAAACATCGTCAGACTTCAGTCAGGTTTCTGCCCTCATGAGAAATGAATAGAAAGAAGCTGCTTTTTGAAAATCTGCAGTAGTTTTAGCAGAAAGAAAGCATCGCCAGAAGTCGCATGAGATCTCGCCTTCATTCATGTTGTTTACCTTAAACTTTTCTTATCTCTCTATTGAAAAGGATCTGATTATGTTATAATCAATGTATGTGTATTGAAAAATGATGTGAAATATATGATTGGTATACGATAATTCTAAGCTTACTTCTTTACCATTTCTTTTTCTCTTATTTCATGTGGATGTCATTGTAATGTTGTGAAAATTAACCATCGTGAATACATATGTAGTAATAGTCTGGTCTCTGTACAATGACCTGCGCCTACAGTGGTGGAAAGGATGAACAAAAATGTATGTGATGGTCACCAGTTTACTGAAGGTCGAATGCATGTGTGTGGATTTGAAGGGAGAGGGGGGGGGGGATTTTTCCTACCATGGCAAACTGCAGAAGTAAATTAGTTTGACAATGGCAGAATGGGACTTGCTACTCTTTATGACAAATCTTCAATTTCATGGAGCCTATAGCACTTATTTAAAAAAAGCCTTGAGTTGCTTTATAATTTATGATGACCTATTACATATTTTGTTTCTATTGAACTAAAATAACTTATAGTATAGAACACAAGCATACCTGCCTACTTTTACGTAATTTTTACGGAAATCTGGTGATAATTACGGAAATGGAAGCAGTGTTATTATGGATTTTGATTTCAGAGAAAAAAATATTTTTTCTTCATAAGTTACCACAACAATAAGATCTTGATGCCCTCTACTCTCACTCACTCTCAGCACAGCTGCCTCGTTGGCAGACGATGTGTGACGTCACTGACTCGACACGGAAACTCTGCCCTCATCGGTAGACATAGTGTCGAAAGTAGGGTTGTTTTTTTTTAAACTGAAATTTTGCCATTTATTACTAATGAATTTTGTGTTAGTCATAGTCACTGATTTTGAAATTTTAAGTAGGCAGGTATGCACAAGGGTCGAGACCAACAGCTTGCTTACCGCTACTGCTAGTAGTGCTAGTCTGCTAGGAACAAATACAACAATGTACAATTTTGGACAAAGTCTGTAGTCGTCAAAAAGACAATACCCTCCATCACTGTTGAGCCCAGGAGGTATATCAAGTAAATGGGACATGATGATTAAGTTTCCTTCATTGTCAATGACTCGTGGTTTTCTGGAATTGATTATTAATTATTGTGGAATTTGCTGCTTGAGAATACATTTCTGTGTCAAACCTGTCCGTAACGGTCACTTAAGAATAAGATCATAGGGCAAAGTGTTAACTCAAATTTTTACAGTTACACACAGAGGTGACTTGACTTATGGATAGAGGCTGAGGTACGGAGGCCAAAACTTTCCTTCTGAGATCCCAACAATGTGCATTGATATTATTTCTGTTTATCTATACTATACCCTCTGTGGCATACAGACTTCATTGTTATGGTAACAACAGATTGCTTTTTATTTTCTGTATACTGTATTATGTATTTTTCTATTTTTTTGGAAATGTTGTGGTTTTTATTTTATTTTATTGTCATTATTCTTTTTTATTTATTTCTTATTATTGGTATCATTCATCAACAAACCACAGATTTGTAGATACGAAAAAATGGCTGCTAAGTAAACCCCATCTCCTTTCCCATTGACATGCAGCGGTCACACCAATTGTCAGACTCCTCCTACTACAGTACATGTATATAACATGACTATAGTGGCACCATCCCTTCAGCGGGACCTTGCCAGAATCCTTTTTCTATTTACTATGAAAACTTTATTACCTGTGCTTGGATAGCCTACTATGGGCAAGGAAAGGCCCGGATTCGGATGCAGCAAGAGAGGTCTGGTATCGGTACTACTACTGGTACTTGGGGGATGTAGGCGGGCTCCAATCAGGCAGTCAGGGGTGTCGCGTTGTTATTGGCCAGTCTTAGTCCATTGAGGTGGGGCTGGTGGCAGGAGAGAGATGGTGCGGACAGACCATAGCCTACTAGAACTAGAACTCATGCCATGTCACCGCTTGCTCGTTATATACATATATTCTTGGAGGGCCAATGGGTTCCATCGGCTCTGAACACAGCCGTCTAAAAAAAGCTTTCTACAAGAGATTTTTCTTCTCCATGACGTCACGACCATTTATTGTAAAAGTAAAAGGGTGGATTAGGCTACTTACTTAACCATTAACTAATTAACCGCACGATACGATTTTAACAATGTTGACAAATTTCTTATAATTTTATTCAAATTAAATTGTAAATTTGTATAGGTCAATCTTTTTCTCAAATATTAATAAGATATGTAAATCGTCAGTGCATGCACTTTCTTCCATAAAACCTAAGCTACAAACCAGCCACATTCCACTACACAACAGGGAGGTCTAAGTCAATGACTTCCTGGGGAGGGCCAGCCTTCTTCCTTGCTTTTCTACTGTTGCTGTATATGCAGCATGATATCACCACCTGCTGTACATTTTTCTGTCAAAGGGATTCTGAGTTGTTACCAGATGAAGATGACCTGCCGTCACCTCACCAATTTTTGTCTGATGAAAAACAATTCAAATTCAAAGCTTCATTATGAGTTGGTGCTAACATTAGAATGGTCAAGCTTTTGAAAGTGACCATATTACTATTACATTATAATATATATTATATCGAATTTTGTTATTCAATGCAATAGTTAATGCGATCGCAAACGTCTTTCATTTACCGTTTTGAGGAATTCCCTTTACATGTCGTATCTTCTGATATTAAAGTCTATAGATCTAGAAGCATATTTTTATACAAAGAGTGATTGATTTAGATCTAGATTGAATTTTAATTTGTTGCCGGTTGGGCAGCTGACGGAGATACATGTATTACGTTACTTGACCAACATTGAAGCAAGTGAGTGTATTTAAAGAAATACAGTGCAACCCCTGCATAGCGACATTGGCCTCTGGTCCCGATTTATTCGCTATATATTATCAGTAATAAAAAACCCAAGATAACGACATGCATTTAAGTTTAAGTAAAACCCCTGTTTAGAGGCATCGATATAGCGATAATCGGCAGTTGACACCGACGCTTGAAACAAAAATATGAATAAATTAATAACGGGGATAGGCCTAGATCAAGTAGATACGGTAGTTATAGTCATATCAAATTGGCCTGCATACGGCTCATGCCTAGCCTACAACAATATGTTATGGAGTGCTATCACTATCAACGGCCATCATCACAAGGGCTTGTACAACAAAGCGAAATGATGAGCCAGCGATGTTTATTTTAATTTTCCGAATGCGCTGTTCCTTAGATTTATCTTCTTTGCCAAATGCAAGAGATGTTCAGTAGATGTTAATTTTGTGATTTGAACCTCAAACGCGATATTAAAAGTATTTTAGAGTTAAAAACAGATTTTTCCCCTCTAATATTTACATGGTTTGCTCAGTGTTAATTGAGGTATAAAAGCATTGTTTTGAGTCTCGCATGCTAACTTTTATTGTAGACCTAGGCTTAAAAATACCGATGTAAAACCTTCACAAAAAATTCAATACACAACAACTCTCTCTCTCTCTCACCTCCCCTCCTCCCACCGATCTTGTCCTATGTACTTGTACTCGGTAAGGCCTATACCGCACTATGACAGGACTGTCCTGGGACAGACCCACCCAAGTTTGAAACCTATGAACTGTAGTTTAATGTACCGCACCTATCGGGACAGGACATTCTTGTCCCATCGAGTCTCGAGCAGTTGTGAATTGCTTCATAATCGGCGGAATAGGACTGTCCCAGTCCCGAGGTCCCTGTGCATCGCATTGTTATATTCACGGAAGTCTCACCACGCCCCCTTTTTCCGCCATTTTGAAAACTCTGGAATAACGACACCCCTGGATAACGACATAATTTTCCGATCCCGGGCGATGTCGTTTTCCAGGGGTTGCACTGTATATAGGTTCTTTTAATTGCAAAAGAAAGTACACACCCAAGTTATTTGAAGTAATTAATTAATTAACTTAAAAGTGAACAAACCTCTATATATTCATTGTCATTGATTTTTCCTCATTGTTGATGATTATCATCATTATAACTTTACTTAACTGCCTGTTACGCCGGCCAGCATGTAAGGCAGCAATAAAAGACCTCCAGCTTCCCTATCGGACTCCAGGAGTGTCCCCAATCTTTCAGTTCTGTCTCCACCATTCGCCTCTACATCTGTTATGGTCTGCCTCGTCTGCTTTTCACTTCTAGTCCAGTGCAAGGCAGTTTTGGCTATATATTCCCTTCTTCTGATGGCAAAACATGACCAATCCACCTCCATATATATTCGTTTGAGAATAATGTCTTCCATTCTTTCAGAGTTACATTATTGTAGATGATTTTATTTGGCCGAAATATATTTTGTATTTTCCGTAAACATTTGGTGTGGCAAGAGGATAGTTTATTTATGTCATGGTCTGTCATTCTCCAGCATTCTGATCGTTTAGTAAAGTTGATAAAACACAACTTTTTTTTATACCTTTTGCTTTGTTTTGAGGGTGTACTCTTTTGATTTCCAAACACTAGTAATTTAAAAATATTTTGTGCATTGTTCAACCATTTCTTAATGTCGTTGTCAGCTCCTTTGCTTTTGTTAAAGTGCTGCATATATGAGCATCCTAATGTCATATTCAGATTTCTTCGGGCTGATTTTTAATCTATATGTTGGCCAAAATAGTTTAGCCTTGTTGTTTTTTCTTACATGTGATGCTGTGAGTGGGACAATAGTGCTGGATCATCTTTAAAATTTATATCCTCGATCTCTAATGAAAAGAAGAGAGTCCATCATCGTATTCCTCTACTCTTTTTTGTGGTTTCATGCAAATTGTTGCTTGTTTTTGTAAGTGTAATTGCGCCATTCCTTTTGCTTGTTTCAAGGCCTGAAGGCACTTTTTGTTAAATCTTAAAAGTAGCAATTTTCTACTTATATTTTGGTTTCAGGGTGTCAAAATTAACAGAAAATATTTTTAAAAACAATTTTTATCATATGGTTTCCATAGAAACGCTGCCGTCTTGGATTTTCATTGTTAAATAATGGTGACTTTCAAATCAAATAGGCTTTTTAAATTTTCAATGGATTTAGTTCAAAATTTGCACATTTATTCTTCATCTCAGTATCTATAATTGATCAGAAGGTCGAATAGTTTTTGCTTGAAATTTTTTGAAAATCCATACTTTGAGATTTCATTTTTTTTCTCAAAATCTAACACAAAAAACAGTATTTTTACAAAAAAATTACAATAAATAAAAATTCCTTCCGAACAAAGTTTTATACTTCTCTCCTGCTGCTGCATGTTAATTTTCGTGCAAATCGGTCGGTAAATAAAAAAAGTAGTTCAGAGATTGTCGTCAGAAACTAACAATTTGAGGAAATCGCATATTTGAAGTTTATCCAATACAAAGAGGAATGTAAAATAACATTAATACCTCAAAACATCCCAGCTTGGTGTGCAGGACCTCCCTCCTGGGCCTCCTTTTCCAATCTGGCATTCTCCTTGGCAGCAGCACGCAGCTTCTTTCTTTGTTTTGCTTTATGTTGAGATCTGATATTGGTCTTCAACAGGCATGATTTCATTCTTGCTGCTCCAAATTTCTTGCCATACAATCCAAGATCAAGTCCAATAAATTCTTTTATTGTGGCAATTGCTGCAGGACCTTTGTTGTATTCCCCTGCCGCTGAAATTACAGCAAATTGCACTCTTTTCAGTGAATGCAGTTTTTTTTTTAGTGCATCGTGACCAAACTGAATGGTGATAACGTTCACTGGGATTTTGGGTAGATTTCTTTTTACACCTTTTCAAATAGTTCATCTGATGTCAACCGTTTATAGATTGGTCCCAAATATTGATGGGAGGCAATCAGTCGAGTGGCGTGTACTCATTTTTTGTGGCCAGTGGGATAAGAATGCCACCAATAGATCGCTTTTATAGAAGCACCAGGAGGAGGGTCCTGGAGGACAGTACTGGTGTTGCGGAAGGTCATCAGTGGAATATCCGTGGAAGATACTGGCAAGAATTGCTTTTCTCATCTCCTCTGCTGATTCACTACTTTGAATTGCCCTAGAATAATACACTTGCAATTTCCTGATCGTTTCAGCGGTGAGGCGATCATGTCCTCCCCCCCCCTAAAGTTATACCCCTCTTACTGGAATCAGCAACTAAATCCCGAAGGGCCATTCCCATCCGTTTCCCCACGTGATTGAGACAATCCTCCTTAGTCCTTAACAATGATGATGTCAGGCCCATATGGCTGAATTTCCAGAAGCTTATTATATGCCTTGGAGTCTCCATCGCTGACAACCGTGGTGTCTGAGCTTATGTCTCTCTATGAATCTGCTCCAAAGAACTTCAGCCGCCTTTACTTCCATCATGCCTGAAGTCCCTTCAAAATTTATCAAGCATTCTCCACTGGCGATATGTTCAGCCCTCCATCGATCGAAACGTTGGGGATTCTCTCTTTTTATCCATTTTCCAGTCTGAGAGCATACTTGACAATACATGCTCAAGACGTGGACGTCCAGAACAAGGTCAGTCAAGACGTCAATCACACTGCCGATTCCTACAAGGGACTTGTGAGCTCTTGTCAACCACGACTCATTATAACAAACAGCAATGTCAAGCAGCTCATCATCTTGGAATGTAGCTTATAATGCTGGGAATGTTCCTGGCAAACAATCGTTGCGAGAAAAGTGTGTCCCCTATAGATTCATTTTTAGAATAAATCCTTTTCGTCATGGTGTTGAATGTGCGATGATAGAGTCCAGGCATTTAAAAACATTCGCAAAAAAATTTTTAAGTAGAAAAGCCCATCCCAG
This sequence comes from Aegires albopunctatus, assembly GCA_032466395.1. Classification (NCBI taxonomy): domain Eukaryota; kingdom Metazoa; phylum Mollusca; class Gastropoda; order Nudibranchia; family Aegiretidae; genus Aegires; species Aegires albopunctatus. Next base: position 370 of record JASKDV010063491.1, on the reverse strand, counting down.
CCAGAAGAGAAGAAAATACACAGGCTTCGTTTACAATGAAGGGCTGAGGAGTGTTTGTTCCTCGCTGATGTGTAGCGGCTACTCACAATTACTCCACATTCTCTACATAAAGTTCCAATTTCAAAGAAATCCCATATTGTCTTGGTATTTCTAACATAAGTCCCTTCACACTTTGACACTCAGGGCACTGAACGTCGTCAAAAAGTTTTTCTAATTGTGATATTTCCACCACAGTTCTGACACAAATAGTGTCTCGATTTATTTTCAGCGACATGTTTTTGATATAGTTTCAATTTTAGCACTTCTAGATAAATTTCCAACAGGTTCTTGTGGAGGTGGCAGAGGAGAAGATATTGGAATATCTAAAGGT
>JASKDV010063380.1:0-15514 GCA_032466395.1 Aegires albopunctatus | reverse complement strand
TAATAATAATAATAATAATAATAATAATAATAATAATAATAATGATGATGATGATGATGATGATGATGATGATGATGGTGACAAAAATGAATAGCACTAGTACAGAACATATCCCTACTGAAAAATAAAAGTATCACAAGCAGAAATTAGAGATTAATATCTAATAATGACCTACTTGTTCTTCCCCTTTTTCTAAGTAAAGAATCTTATCTTATTGCATTAATGATTTAAATTATTCTTTTATTTCGTTTCTATTAACACAGTTGCTGATATGATAGGTCAGGGTGGCCTCCAGTTATTTATTGATGCAGGTCAACCAGTGAACAATGCATTGGTTAATGCTCTTGTGAAGGAGGTTTTACAGGAAAAGATTAATTCCATGCTTTCCAATAGGGTTGATGAGAATGATGAACATAGAATGACGTCGAAGACTAAAATTAGAGATGATTTTGATGATGTCAATAAGAAAGAGCAGCAGGTAAAAAACTAGTTCAAGATAGAACATACTTTCCTAATGGATGAAATTGCAATGATATTAGCATGTAACATTGTCGGGCTAGTGACGATGATACAGAAATAATTATTTTTCATCTTTGACAAAAATTACTTTTATGGTTAATGGGTACCAGATGAAATGAACCAACACACTCCCTGGGATCAGGCATTTTACAGCATTTTTAAGCTTCCTTTAAGTCATGATTTATTCATTTTAGACATTGTAACTTTGCGCACCGTTTATTGCTACAGTGTAATGTTGTTCTATTTTGCTTTATATTGTCATTTTACAAATTATTTTACAACAGCAAACTAGCAATGAGGTTAATTTTTAAATTTTGGTTCAAAAAATAAATCTTCTCTCTGTATGAAGATCCAGATCTAAATTCAAATCATTTCATACTCAATCGTATTTGCTATTAAATCTATTTGATCTACAACATTGCCACAGAAAATTAAAATTGCAAGAAGAAGGATACAGGAAATTCTTTTTTTGCTAATCTGAATGGGATGATAAAATAGGGAAAATATCATCTTTAACTCTCCGGGGTCCACCTATAGGGAAATCGACCGATATTGGTCGATAACAATAAAAGCTTCTTGACATTTGCATTTGACAGTAAATTATGTCTAAATCTACTCAAATTTGTCAAAAAATAGGATTATTCATCATAAAATGTAAAAAAAATGCTTTTGGAAACTATTGCAATGTTTGCCGTTATTTTGATTTTTTCTCTGTTTCCACCTAGCATGTCTAATTTTAGTGCTTTAAATACCCTATCATAGCTAATAAACCACTACTACCCCACCTTTCCCCTCCTACACCATTTTCAAAAGTGAAAACACAAACACACACACATGAGTGCGGTTACACACATATGCTAACACACACATGCTTACAGTCGCATTCTCTTTCTTTCACACTTTCTCTCTATCCAAAAGGCACAATCACAGTATAACTGTCTCATAGTGTTGCTACAATATTGCCATATAACCCTAGGAAAAACAATCAATAATTGTGTAGGCATTATGCTGTTGACTGCTGTATACTATTCTTACCCTATACTATTCTTACAGTTCACTAATTATCTGACAATAAGGTTGAGAAGAGGGAATAGTAATTGCTCTTAATTTCTTTATTTTTGCTCCTTATACACCCAAACTTCTCAGGAGATTCAAAACTAATCATATTTTGACAATATAAATTATTACTAGTTTTCCTTCAAACATGTTTTTTCCTCCTTCATACGGTTTGCCAAGTTTTGATAAATTTCGTATTTTGATCTAAAAATAGATTCAGAAAGAAGTTCACAAAGTTGAAAATAGGAAATAATTTTAAATAAGACTTTTTTTCATAAAAATCTTCATTAAATAACAAATAAAACCATGTATAATGTGTCCAGATTTAGCAATATATGTGGATTTAGAGAGCATATTAATGACAGCACTTTGATTTTAACACGCAAAGCGCTAGGCATCCCACGGCAGTGCTAAACTAGCCATGCAGGTAGGCTGGTGGACACAAGTACCCTGCGTGCTTAGCACTTACCGTTCTGCTAATCCAGCACGCACTAGAGCGGGCATAGCGCTTCTCGGATTAAGGAAAATACAAAAAAAAAACAAGGACTCGAAAGAGTTAAGTAAATCAACCAATTGAATATACTTAAAGATGCTAGAAGTATTAAACGATTAAACATATGGTTTTGATAGGTATCTCTGGAATGGATGAAGATATTATAGAATTAGATAAGGCAACAATAGGGCTTGGTCCTCAACAGTTATATCATGGTCTCCAATGAGTTGATGCTTTGATTAGTAGCACTAATGTTTTATTAGTCTCTGATAATAATTGCATATTTCGAGAAGAAAATAATAATGCCTTTTTACTGTTTGGGTCTTTAGCTTGGTCCTCAACAGTTATATCATGGTCTCCAATGAGTTGATGCTTTGATTAGTAGCACTAATGTTTTGTTAGTCTCTGATAATAATTGCATATTTCGAGAAGAAAATAATAATGCTTTTTTACTGTTTGGGTCTTTAGAATAATCAGATATGCTACTTTTGTCATTAAAATGTATCCACAAAAAAAAAAGGTGAAAAAAATAAAATAAAATGAAATAAAGAACCATAATTCTGTGTATTTATCTTATCAATCTTATTGTATTTGTTTCTTATCTCATTATGCTATTCACGAAGGCGGGACCACCCCAGATACCAACCCCTGAGATGACACCAAAATCAAGTCCTCTAGCTTCACCTCGTCACCACAACGTTCACATTCACCAGCCTGATACCCCTCCCTTGTCACCACCACCAAATCAAAACGTATTCAAGCCCCGTAAAGAATTCATTGAGGACACTGTTAATTCTGAGGGACCCATCCATCAGCAACAACAGTTTATCCAACAGCCTCAGCCCATGCCAGTAATGCCAGTTAGTCAGCCTGTTGAGGTCGAAAAACCTCAAGTGGCAGAAGTTGAAGCTGACTCAGAAACTTCAGTCTCTGTTGACATCTCAGAGGAACTCCAACGAATTAAAGGTTGGTTTCTATTGTAAGGGTAGTGTTGTTGGTTAAAGGATAAAATGACTTTTGTAGAAATACTGGCTTTGATGTTTCCAATAATTATTCACTTTTATTGGATTTCTATTGGTTTGATTTTCAAAGGAGATGATGTTGAATCTCCTATGAGCTTAAATTATTGTTCTATCATGTTATACTCCCAAAGTGAGGGAATTCTTTCCCCTTGCTTATAGTTTATATAATGACTTTTGATTGCTATATTAGGCCCATGATGTACTTCAAATACGAGAAAGAAAAGTTGTCTCGCTTTTGGAACAAAGTACAGTCTGCCCTCTCTAATATGAACACCTTCGTTCCCAGTAATTTGTTCGGATTATGGACGGAATGTTTCGGATTAGGGAACATTAAAAAATAATAAGGAAAACATCTGTTCCCAGAAAATGGTTCAGATTACAGAGGGATTCGGATTACAGAAGTCTGGATTAGAGAGGGCAGACTGTACGGTGTAAAATAACCAATTTATTAATTATTTTTTTTGGACCCAGGAGATTTAGCACTTTAGTCAATGAATTCTTTTTGAAAATGTTGGTTGCTTTTAGAGAGGGCAGACTGTACAGTGTAAAATAACCAATTTGTTTTTATTTTTTTGGACCCAGGGGATTTAGCACTTTAGTCAATGAATTCTTTTTGAAAATGTTGGTTGCTTTTACTTTGCCATTTATTTGCAAATAAATAGATCTATTCATTTTTCTAATCTTTGAATCAAGGGAAAAGTATGGAACCCATTCCTCCAGTGTCTTTGTGCCATGATGTGGCTACACCACCTTCATCACCCTTGCCTGTTTTGGAGAAAACAAAACCCACCATGGCCCCTATACAAAGGACTCCCCCTGCTTCCCCACCTCCTGTGCAACCAGTTGTCGAATCTGATGCTCAGCTGGTGACATTAAGACCAGAAGAAGTCCCTGTACAACCTAAACCACAAGAGATTCAAGAAGAGGAAGAAAATGAAGAGGAATTGGAGGAGGAAGAAGCAATAATTGAACAGCCTAAACCAATGTAAGGAACGACAAAACTTTGGGAAATTCGATAAAAGAAAAAAAGGCAGTATTGGGCTACTGAGAGTCATGATCTTGGTATGGCCTGGTCTCCCAAGGATGCAAGAAGCCGAAGGCCGAAACACCTACTCGAAGGGGGTTCTCTTCTGTGAAGACCTAATACTGTCTTGCCCTATAAAGAGTTTGCACAAACTAAGGATGAATGATAAAATTATTTATTGAAACTGTGCTTACATAAATAGTGGTTATTTTTCTTCTTTGGGCTAAAGTTAAAGTCAACTGAATTGGGCCATTTTGGTGCTTTTATATGTGCTTAGTGAAACTAATCTCAAAATTGACCTAATTTTCAACATTCACATCTTATTTTTTATCCATTAACTTTTCATGCTAAAGAATGATGTCTGTAGCTGTTGGAGATGACAAGCCATGGAGTGGTGAACGTCAAAATCAGTCAAGGTCACCATCCCCCCAGGTACAGCTCTATATTATTTTTCTTTCCATAGAATTAATTATACAAGGTTTTGGTGAGGTCTGTTCTCACATGCAAATGATGCACATGGCCATTATGAAGTACAGAGAGTACAAATACAAACTCTACATTTGATACACCAAATGATAAGAGCAATTTTATACTTAGGGTATCCAATAATTATAATGACAAAACATTGTACAAAGAAACAAATCAAATACTTTAGTTACTCATTTTCCTAGAAATCAGAGAGGAAACAAACACATCCATAGACATGGCCATGCTAACCTTCTAAAGAGACAGGACAAATTTTTAAACATACTCACGGGAAGAAAGAGAAAGGGCATCATTCAAATGTTAATATAACCAATAATATTGAATTTTTGGTTCATTTTTTCCACATGGCCTTGGGTGAGTGTAGTTAAGTGACCTGCACTAGTTGAATTTCTCTATCCGTTCCTTCATGTCATCATCACATTTTAAAATTGTATCGTATCCACCAGCTAGTTTGGTTATGGGGCAGTGAAGGACGATATGGCATAATATGCATGTAAGAAATAGATGTAGACTTTTACCATGTATTATCTACTTTTTCTATTTGTTCTTACACTACAGAGACATCGCTCAAGAGCTGTACAGTCTCCTACCTTAGATTCTCAGCCTCTTTCAGAAGAGGATACTGAAACTCTGTCAGATTCTTTCAATGAAAATATTTCTGAGGGACAATGGCTGCTCAGTAGAAGTGAGGGACAAATAGTAGGCCTTCCAGGGAAAGGTAGGATTCCTGTCACCAGCAGCAGTTGAAACTATTGTTGTCGCAGTTGAAAAAGTGGCAATGGTGATGATATTAATAATGGTGGTAGTAGATGTAAAGTGGTGTAGTAGCAGCAGCAGTGGTGTAGTAGTATTGCTTTAAGATGCTATTATTAGTGGCACTTGTATAATAGTAAAGGGTCTTTGCAAAATTTTAGGAGCAATAATGCAGCTAAACCAGGGCATTCGAATTAACAGATTCATACGATTATTTGTTGCTTTACCTTTGGTTAGACATGGTGTTTCAATAACAAAGGGTATTCAACACAAGTGCTTTACAATAAAGTTAACGAACTAGGAAGTAGTAGGAATAGAAATGGAGAGGGATGAGGGGGATGGTCCCAAAACAATTTCATAATTGCTTTATTAATTTACCAATCAACTCCCATCAGAAAAAGTCAATTTTTATGTATTTCAGTTATCTCCCATGACCTTAGAAAAGGCTACCAACAGATGTTGGACATAAGTACAGCAAGTACTTTGAGAGATACAGAGGACTTGGCTATGGTGGGTTATTACAATTATTTAGTTATCGTCGAAAGGTTCAGTAGTTTACAACTACCGTAATTGTCCTACAGGTGAAAGTAGTACAAAGAAATTTTAAAAACAAAATTGTTGAATTTCATAGGAAATAAAAACCAGCCTGTTGTCAAGCAAAGTGGGGATTTGTATTATAGTAGCTTCTTATGAATGATAAGAAACAGTTACTCATGAAATGTTGACTTTAAGGGTTATTATTATTATTGTTATTATTTTTATTATATTAACTTCATTATCATTGTCATTGTTGTTATTATTATTATTATCATTATTATCGTCATCACTACCATCGTCTATCATCATCAACATCATCATCATTGTATTTATTTTTACACAGGATAATTCCCAGCTTGCCAAAAGTGAAGGGGAAATTGTATCTGGTTTACCTATGCCAGAACAGGATCCAATGCTAGAACTCCTGGTGCAGATGCAGAAAAACCCATTGCTTGCTATTCAAAAGGGCCTAGCACTTCCACAAATGAATGCACCACAGGTACATTCTTATCCTCCCTATGATTAAGAATATTATTATTATAGAACTAGAGCTTAATTTATACTCATATTTCAATTTTTTCATAATGTTAAACATAGGAGGAGGTTATACATTTATTTTAGTTCTATTGACTATTTGAAAAAGGAAATATAATAAGACCTGGTTTACAAATAAATGGCGTTCATTTGATTTTTATAAATGAAATATAGAATTCATGCTAAAGAATGTATGTAAATTTCATAGAAACTTGTCCGTGCAAAATTATTAAAAGAATGCATAATTGTTTTTTAAACTTTTTCTGTCAAAAAATGTAATCATTAGTGTGGCATTATAAGCAAAGGTCCTTGACGATAAAATGGGATTTAAAAAAAAAATAAAACGTTACCAAGAGTTCATGGTTAAAAACATCCTATTCTCTTATTTTCATGCTGTGTTTCGTGTCTTCAAGGATGTTCCCAATCCAAATCAAAGAAGTATCACAGGACGAAGTCTAGGTGAAATGAGTGTAGGCCAGGTACCACCATCCAGGCTAGTTCAGGTACAACCCAGAAGAGAGAAGGAAACTTACAGGAGAGGTATGAAATGTGTATAGACTCCATTCCTTGCATGGCCGATATAGATCCATTACCTGGCCCCCTTTTTTTTAATGTTTCCCTTTCACTTTAAATGTGGATTTTCTTTTTGAAAAAGGCATTCTTTTATAGAGGTCACTCATGGCACATAACAATGACTGTTATATTCCCTAACCAATAGCAACACAGAACACATTGTTCAAGACATGTAGCCTTTCAGGCATGACTACATTATTTGCACACACACACACAATACTGTCTTGATGGCTAGGAACTCATTCACACCTAAGATGTCTCACATAAGAATGTCGCCAATGATCTGTGGATATCAAGAAAATTTGCACCTAGCAGGATTTGATCCAATCCTGTTACCCAGTCAACTGGTTTAGGTGATGAGTACTGTTGTAGTTTGAACTGTGTCAATCACTTGGTCACTGACTGCATATTTCTTAAATTTAAGTTAAATTGAGCATTCTGTCAAGTGTCAAGTAGCCTTTTGCTAAAGTTTGTGATAAATTAAGTGAATAAGGTAATTTATTGCTCTTTAGCTAACCTGTTTAATAGTTGAAGAACAGCAGCTTTCAGTTGGGCCTATTTTTTTTATAAAGACTTAATACTCGAGGCTCTAACAATGATATCACAATCTTGTATAAAGCCTTTCACACAAAAATGTGACCTGTTTCTTCTAAGCAGAACATGTACGACTTGAGCCATTTTTAACTATAGCCAAAATAAAAAATAGTTTTAGAATATTGATTCATCAAATGTCGGAGTTTCAAAAGGTTGTTATATAGTAAACCTATTGTGAGATACTTAATGGATGGGTGTTGAATAGAACTTTGAATTCATATAAGTGATGTTGCAATGCGTTGTGGTTTGAGACAGGGGCAGGAGCCAAATGTAAGCTTAATCGGGGAAAATAATCCTGGCTGAACATAAAGTGAAGTCTTGCCAAATGGAGTATGATAGAACTTAGCTTATATGAAAAAATATAGTCTTGATTTTCTATTGAAAGTTAGATATTATTATATACTAAATGTATGCACAATTTAATGCAAATTTGAAAATATAATCAACAGTTTCCATCGTTTGTCCATCAATCCTCGAAACTGGTGAAAACAGTTCTCCATCTTCAATGGCCATTTTCTCAAACCTTTGTTTTCTTACCTACCCCTATTATGGTCATCATATCTTCGTAAAGAAAAGTTCATCACCATAAATTTGGTGTCTTATTAAAGTGCAGATTTTAAGCTTTCTTGGGGTTCACATATTTCAAAACCCATAAAAGCGACAATTGTTTTACTTAAAAGAAACAGGTCATAATTGAGAATTATTACATCCAACGAAAAGGATTGTGTTTGAAAAAATTATTCTAATTACTCTAATTACTTTTATACTTCTGTTGCTCAACGAAATATTCAACATTGACGAACAATTTGAAAATTAAATAAATTCTGGAATTTAATTTGATTAAAATAAGTGTTTTACAAATTGTTTTATGCAGAACGTATCAGTCCATCATACAGTCCAACCAATAGTCTTGATAGGAGTTTGACTGAAGACAATTTTAGCTATGAGGAAGAAAGAAGAAGATCAGGGGGACGCCAGCAACATAAATCATCTTCCCCTCAGCGCCACCAAAGTCAACACTATGGCCAGCCAAGACAAGAGCCACCAAGGAATAGAAGTCCAGATTCTGCATCAAGTCTTAGTCAGGGTTTTAACAAGTCTGGCTCAAGGGGCAGAACAAGAGGTGATGCATATTGTTTCAACAACTCTGAAGCTCATAATTTTTTTATTTCCGACCCGGTTTTCTTTCATAGTGTATATAATGATAATTTCAGATATATGCTGTAATTAGGTTATGTTCATCCATTCAGGTTGTAATTTTTTGCCAGAGATTTTTAATCTTCCACCCATCTTCATCTTGGTCTTATTAGATGGTCATTTCTCCTCTCTGCATTGCTCCTCTGAGCTTTTTAAACAAGCAATTATTTTATTTTTTTGTCGTCAATGTGTCTAGCCCAGTTTTATTTTGTGTTTGTTACTGTATGTACATTACATACAAGAATGTATGCAGGCTTTGTTTCTGAAATTACAAAGGAGACTTGAATCAATAACATTGTTAGATCTGTCATTTATTGTCTTCCATGAGCACTGGAAATCTATTGATGTAGAAGAAAACAAAAGGTTTTTAGTGTAGAGAGGCTGACAATTAGTTGTTATTGAAATGTTGAATTTCTTAATTGATAAATTGATCAGCAAAATAAAGAAGTATAATGGGTTGTCAATTGTAAGCTAGTTGTCTAGAGGTCCTATTGCAAATTATATCCTTTATTGTAATATTAAAAGAGTCCTTTCAAGTAAATACCAAAATAACATTCACATCATAAACTATCTCTTGTTTATCATAGCTGTTACAATTTGATTGAATATGATCCTGACTGATAAATGTTAATTTTGACTCATCAACCTTTTCAATTTTCTCTATTATAAAGACCTTCAGTAAACCTTACAGGTCTTTACAAGTTGTTACAAAACACTAGATGCCACAGATATACAAAATGAAAATGCTCTTTCTCATTCTCAAATTAAATTTTCCACCTCAGACTCTTAAATTTGGGTTTAATAAGGGTGAAACAATGAGAAATAATCAAAGACTCTCTTCTCCATTTGAAGGCCAAATGCAGTACCAGCCAGTGTTGTCTGATTCTGCCCCAATGATCACCAAGACACGTTCACCTTCTAGATATGGTAACCAAAGAGGACGTGGAGAGAACAAGAGAATGTCAAGGAGTAGTGATCAAGGTTTGCATTCTTGTCCAATGTCATGTAGCTCTAAATTTACATTTTACATTTGTAATAGTGTTTGTTGTTGAGCACCAAAAGTTAACCAAGCAATATTGTAAGCCACTCTGAATGAATTAATAAAGGTTATAATGCTCTTACCAATTATTTAAATAGCTTCTCCAACACTCCGTAACAAAATAATAATTGGGATGAAATAATTACCTGTAATAGTGCAATAGTGTTTTCTCATTATAAATCTTGACAATCCATTTCCAGTGAACTCTGACTCTGATTAAAGGATAGATCCTTCCATTTTATACGATATTTTCAAAATATATTTGAGAAATAATGTAGAGCATGAATGTAACACATTAATGTTTTCATGAAATAAATTATAAATCATGTAATCATTGTCATTTCCAATTTTACAGCTGTCTACAGGAAGTCAGCATCCAGTAATTTCAGAAACAGTGAAAATTCTGCATCTGATATGTACTCAACTTATGATCAAGCTTCACGCTCTGCTGAGAGCCCATCATTAAGGAGATCGGGTAATTTTTCTTACTGCACTTTATGCCAAGTTTATACATGTATTAAGTTTGACTGATATGTCGAGTTACCTTTGGTTTGCCCACTAATACACATAAAGCACTGCCAAACTGCTTTTTAAACATCTTCAAAGAGAAGGATTTACCTTTGCCAAGTTTGGCCACGGCCGCGCTTTAATCATAGCATGCTAAGAGTTTGCCATGGCCTGGCCAAGAGATAAGCTCTGCATCTCTGCTGATGACGCCAGGGATTGCCTAGCCATGTCATTATGATAGACTTACTTTATCTTTCTTACTTCACACGTTGATTAAGATTTGTGAGTCTGTCGGTGGACGGTCAGCCATGTCACCATTGAGCAGGGCATTTTTGTTCACAGAAGTGGCCGTTATGGGCCTTCTTTGTTACAGAAAAGACTGGCAGACCAGTGGCCATTAGTACAGGTGGCCGTTATGGAGAGGCAGGTTTGACTCTAGTTGAATCCGGGTTTGTTTGTTTTTTTAAAACTTATTTCAAAATAAAGAAAGATATGAGATCATCATGCATCTAAATATTATATTTTTAATTTAGTTGTAGTACTTCTAATTGTCCCATAAATTAAAGATACTTTTTTCCTCCTGTTAATTCCCAGTGGTTTGATTTTTACTATTCTTTGGTTTTCTTATTTTTTTACAGGAGAAGGAGGGCTCGCGTCAAGTCTGAAATCTAAACAATCAAATGTTAAAAAATCTGTTGAATTTGACCTGACTGGAACTTTTGGTAGAACACGCAGTTCTGTTTCAAGATCAAGAGACTCAAATATATCAGGGGGTAGCAGACTATCCAACACTGGTGGATCCCTTGGACTAGCATATTCCTTTGATGACTCTGTCGATGACTCTGAGTTAAAAAGGTAAAAAGATCAAAGAATTAAAATGCAGTAATTCATACATATGGTGATGTATTTTGACTTTTTATCAATATTGTACCATATCTGATATTTCATTGATATTTTGTATGGAACATTACCTTGAAAGTCGGCTTTGTTTTTTCAAATATTTTGTTTCTTTTCATTACAGAATTATGGGTGACAATAATTCAAGCTATGGCCCCTACAGGATGTCAGTCACATTGCCCTCTACAGGTTACGACAACGAAAGCGATGTTTCAGATTTTGATGTATCGCAATACGAATAGTTTATTAGTTATGATCATGATAAAAAGATGATTTTTTTGTTTTTGTTGTTGTTGTTGTTTTTTGTTTTTAAATTCAACTACTCTCTTCAAAGGCTCTGGAAAATAGTGTGTAAAATGGACTAGAAGCAAACAAATATTGCATTTTTCAAAAATAGTTCCTTCTTTTCAAGATATTTCCAAAGCAGCGTATTGTCTTCATAGCAACATTGTTAATAATACTAGGGCCTTTGTAACCACCCCATTTGCCCTGCAATGCAGGAATCCCCCGGAGTTATGGACAATGAGAGTGAACCCATTATGCATACTCATTTAACTGTTTAGTTGCAAAATTTAGAACTTTTTAAATATTTTTTAATCAATATTTGGTAATTTTTTGTTTATTTTTAAAATTCATTGAAACAATTGATAAGTAAAGGGCAGCACTGCTACATATTTCATTTTGCTTTCAATAGGTAACTTTGCTATGAAAATATTATTTATTTACATTCTCAGTTGTATATTTATTAAGACCTCAGTAACTAATTTCTGAGGAAGCCCTTTCACCTTTTTACAGCCCTGAATAATTCTGTTATTCTTCAGACTCAGACAATAGCCAGTTTATCAACATTTTGTTTTAATCAATGAAAAGGCATAAATATTATACCCTACAGTATTTTCATCTTCAAAGATGAAAACGCTGCATGGAGTAATTATAAAGAACAAGTTTTAAAATTTGACTTCAATAATGGGAATAGAAAAATAATTTTAGTTTTGGTGCTTAATCAGCCGAATTCCGTGTCAGAATAAAACACTTAGGGCTTCTAGATATGAATGATTTCTTAATGATACATTTCATTCATAAAAACTTTATTTGCGTTTGTTTTGCTTTTTCTCATTTGTGGACAAAAAGAATAAGTAGCATGCTATTTATATAATTTGATTTATGTCATGAATAGACATCTTATTTATATTACATATAACACTTCTTTTTAAGATAATATTTGTAATTATGTTTTGTCTATATTTATGCATTATATTTATAATTTTCATGAGTGCTGACTCATGATGTACTTTGCTTTCTATGTTTCTGTCATATTACAATAGTAACACTAGGATGTTTCTAATATTATTAAATGCGTCATTGTATTTTTGAATGATAACCATATGTAACAGATTTCAAATTTAAAACAGTCAAATAGCATTCCGTCCTATATTTTGAAATAAAATTATAGAATAATCACTAATTGCTATTATTTGTATTTTTGTTTATTTGATGAAATTTTTACATATCAATGTATCACTTTCATTTACCTTTATTTTAATTGTTTCACTGTCTGTGGAAATCTATTGATTACTCTCATAATGTCAAAACTGTTAAAAGGAAATTGTGATTGCTTTAAGCATTTTTATGCATATCACAAGTTGACTTGAAACAGTTGATACCAATCATAAATTGACTTTAAACATTTTATACCTGAGGAATTGGCCTGTACTTATCATTCACTCTCGTGTTTGCATGGTGCAGTGAGGGGGGCCGTCAAACCACGCACTGTCCCATCAATTCAAGACCAAAGAAACCGCAACGTACCTGTACTGTAATAGCAAACAGTTGAGCCCAAACCAGGGGATCCACAAGCTCACTGAGGAGCCTTTAGAGTTGCTCACTAATAGGCAGTGGGGAAAGTTACTTTGTCCTGTGCAGTAAAGGGATAAACTAATTAAGTCGCAATATCCGACCAAATGTAATATGTAGGCTCTGTGCGAGAGTGGCCCGAACTCTTAGTCTTGGGTTGCAACACCATCAATGTTTCCACTCAAAGTAAGCTCATGGTCCCAATGAAGGTGACTGCCAACCAACTTAAAGCAACTTGATTTGTGTATTTCTCAAAAGTGTTTTGAATCAAATTGCATATTGACATAGAGCAGACACCTATGGACCATTCATTCACTGTGGACCATGCCCTCAGTGTAACCTGTTGTAATTTAATCATACCTGCAGTAATCAACGTTATTATTTTCTTATTCAAAGAGATAGGATGACTTTTGATGAAAGAGAGTAAACAGGTAGAGGAGTTAACAACTTCCATGAACGCCAACAAATTGATCTATATTCTTTAATCTAGACAGCATTGCTTGACGAAAGTCATAATCAAAGACTAAAGCAGCTAGATTCTAGATCTAAATATTTAGAAGGAATGGGAGTATTAGAGAGAAATTTCTATTAAAAAAAAAAAATTGAAAATGAGAATTTCAGTGAAGCCTGGAGTTAATTTTTTTTTTTTTTATCTGTGCCTTAACTTCAAACATCAAAGGTCAAACTCAATTTTGAGGTAAGTTGATTTCTTGATTCTTATATAGGCTTATTTGGCTGAGCTCCATCTCCGTTAATCCAGCTAGTACTGTTAAATTAAGCATCTCGCTACAATCCTGTTAAAAATGTTTAAGTGATGGCTCTATGAAAATTTTTAATTAAAAGGCGTCTAATTGAATTTTCATATAAATTTTTTAATAATAAATTCTTAGCTTATTTTGAAAGTAAATGACATAAATACAATTTTTTCAATAAAATGTTAGGTAAAACTAAACATGTTCACGTGAAAGTGAATTATTCTCCCCCGATAAGCTAGGCATTGTCAAATAACGCAACCTTTACGTGATCCACTCAATGACTCAATGGCAATGGCACTGAGCAAACAAAGTTATTTTTAGCAATGAATGGTCACGGGAACGTGTCACTGAGTTTTTACCTTTGGGATTGTCTCAGTACGAAATATCGTCTGCGGGTGTTAAGGGAGAGCCATGAGTGACAGTGATAATAATTAATTGTTGAGTAGGTATATTTGCGTTTGAAATCTACATGACAAAGAAAAGTAATTAATTTAAAGCCTTTTAGATAGTGAATAAACCTGCGATAGACTCCACTCGTATCTTTACCTATTATATCGAGGGTCATAACATGACACATCTTGACCCAAAACAATTGAGGTTAAAAGATTTTATATATAGGCGTATTGTCGTACCTTATCCCCTTTTTGAAGATCATAATAAAATTAGGGAAATTATAAATACAGAATTTGTAGTCCAATGAGGAAAATGGTCGTTAAATGTTAAAACCTCTATTATACTAATATTAGCTGGGTGCCCGACTTCGCAAGGGGAAAAAAAGTACGGGGTATATTGCCACACAGAGACATCTAAATAATAAGTGAATAAATAAAGGAAAAGAAATTAATTAAAAGTTGATTTAAAAAAAGAAGATAACAAAAAACTTGAGCACAATAAAAAATAAATTTTAAAAACTTCACCGGGTAGGGCTTTGAACTCGGAGCTCACTAGAGCAGTGGTTCCCATCCTGGGTTCTATCGAACCCTAGGGGTTCGGTGAGTCGGTCTCCAGGGTTCGGCGGAGACTCCGCTGCGGAGGTCAGGACACACCCGGCTCATTATGTAAATTCGTGATGACACACGAAGGGTTCGGTGAATGCGCATATGAAACTGGAAGGTTCGGTAACAGAATATGAGAAGAAAAATCAGAATCCTGAAAAAAGGTATTTTTTAAGTTTTAATTCCAAGTGGCCTCCAAGCTTCGGGGTCCCCAAAGTTCGGGGGAGGGCTGGGGAAGCAGTAACGGCCCTGCAACCTTGGTTCCTCTTATCACGTGGCGTCCAGTGTAGGGTTCCGGTTATAGCCTACATGTATGCAGTGAAATCCAATTATAACGGCTTCGGTTGTAACAGGAACTCGGATATAACAGGGACAAAGCAAATCAACGTTTTACATGTCTATACATAAAAGTTTAAAGTAACAAGAACCCGTGATATATCAGTACTCATTTAACGCCAACTCGGCTGTAACAGGGGTTCCACCACTTTAAAGTCGCAAATCACCTGACCTCAGTACACAAACATGCACATCCTCATACTGCATAGCATACTGTGCCTACCCCATTCGCCAAAACGCGATTGGCTTGTCTCAGTAATAATAAAAATAATAATAATAATAATAATAATAATAATAATAATAACAACAACAACAACAACAATAATAATAATAATAATAATAA
>JASKDV010063270.1:0-15514 GCA_032466395.1 Aegires albopunctatus | reverse complement strand
GGCTAATATCTAGATTTCTCATATTTTTGCGGAATCCAGCTTGGTTGACATTGAGGGAGTTGGTGTGTTCAAGCCACAAATATAATCGGGCATTTACCATTCTCTCTGCTAGTCATAATATATTTGTATAATTCATGAGGTGTTTACAAAATTAATTTTATCCACATAACATTACGATATTCATCATGACGGTATGTAAAATTTCATCTTATTGTTTTTGTTTTTTCATACAATAATATTATGGTTTATAATACTTTTATTCTCTTTATTTTATACCAGGGGTTGGCTATGGACTTGCCTATTGCCCATGTGTTGTCATCCTTAGCATGTACTTCGACAAGCAACACATTTTAGCCACTGGGATTCTATTTTGTGCCCCAGGATTAGGAGTTCTCTCTATTCCCTACTTTGTACGCTTTGTTATCGACAATTACGGCTGGAGATATGCCTTGGTCATCAACGCTGGCATCATTCTTCATGCAGTTATATTTGCTTCTTTCTTCGTGCCGACAGAGGCCGAGCGTCGCCGAATGACAACTCCCTCATGCTTCTGCTTTTGGCGTACCGGAGATGCTAGTATTAATGGAAGTGATGTGGATGACGATAATGATCTTGACAAATCAACTGAAGAGAAGGAAATTCCCCCGGAGGCTGTCACATTTTTTGGAAGTTCCATTAGCCAGAAACAGATTGGTAGGTTGATGAGGAATGAAGGATGCGGAGATACCCAAAGTTTAGGATCTGGAAATAATTTATCCAATAGTCCCCAAAGAGCAGTGAGAAAACCTTACATCCCTGTTTACATCAACGGAACTCCAGAAACCAAAAGCTTCCTTCGATCTCCGGTGATCGATATGCTTGCTTCGGAGTCATGCAACAGATTTTCTCTTTCAGCAGAAGACGTTCATTTGGAATCTGGATTTGATAAATCATTCAGGGAGAGCTCTCTTACGCACTTCAGCAGTCATTCAATTATAAAAAATGGCACTGGTCATCCATCACCATTATCTTTGAAATCAAGGCGATTTGGCCAGCTGAGAAGTGACAAAAGCCGTCTTGGTAGCAGTCTTGGATTCGCTGCTTCAGAATTTGGCAGTTCGGCTATTTTGCCGATTAAGATTGAAGAACTGCCACAAGAAGAAACTGAAAATGTTAGTCTGAAAGGAACATTGTTAAGGTAAGAAGCTCCTGAATGTTGTTATGCATAACCGATAAACAAATAAAGTGTTTGAGGATTATTAATAAGTCTGAAATTGGAAAGTATGTGACTAAAGGCAAAAGGCAATACTTATTATGATAAGAATAAATTGTATGGATCACCTAAGTTATGTGTGTTTAAAAATAATGAAATTCCAACTTTAAAGCCACTTTTTAAATTAAAAAAAAAAAAAATTAATTAATTTGTTTATTTTAGTAATTTCCAACTCTAATAAGTTGGCCTACCTGGCAAATAGCCAATATAATATTTATGTTCAGATTACCTGAAAGGTTTTTACAATCGTTGTTAAGACTTTTGGGTATTCTTAAAATACTCTGTTGGCATATTGCCAGGTAGACCAGCTGATAATTGAAACGTTATGGAAACTATCTGTGGTATTTGCGAGAATCAGAATTAATTTAGTAATAATATAACCTCATTCTTAAATGAAACATAAAAACTACACAGATGTGAATACACTGCGTGAACTAACAACGGATGACTAGATGGAAAATGCATGGAAGATTCAATAAATTAAGTAGTGAACTTATTAATCGAATAATTTGAAATGTATGGATTCAAAAATAAACATTCTTCTGGTTCCTTTCAGAATTGGCAAAAACAAAGCCATTTGGATTATGTGCATCCATTGTTTTTTCTTTATGTCCGGCTGTGGCATGCATCATATCCATTTCCCTGCTTACGTGGCCAACCAAGGCTTGTCTCCCCATTACACGTCCATCTTTCTCACTGTCTTTGGTGTCTCTCTTCTGATGTCAAGACTTGTTGGAGCCCTTGTCTATAACAGGTATATTATATTATAAGTCAAGTTATATAGAGGGAATTAATTTAGGTAACGTGGAATGCAGGTAAGTATTCCTGTCACAATTTTGGGAGGGAAAGGGGGATAATCATGAAGACTAATGTATTTAATCATTTATGCTAACATTTTCATTATCTATTCAACATGAAATGAATGGTTGATTGTAATATTTGCTTATAATACTTATTTAGTCATCGAAGTAGGTCTGCATTATGCCAATTTAGTTTTCCACAACCTTTAATATATTCGAGCCACACGTATTATATTTGATTCTTTCTTATTGATTTGGGATGATACATTTAATGACTTAACAATGCAGTCATCTCTCTAAAGATTTACGTCCTCAACAATTGGCGCAAAAATAATTTTCACATTGATTCTTGCTTTTCTTTTGAGATACGTCAATATCCATCAAAGCACACGTTTTGGGAGCGTAGCAAAACTCAATGAATACACTAAAAGAGAAATAAGCTCCGATGAGATATTTATTATCAATAGATCTTCAACCTTAACTCTTGACATACGTTGTTGAAACAGAAAGTAGAAGCTGGATCTACGTGTCATCCAATATCAGAATATAGTTGCTCTGTCACCACTTTACAACTAAACTTAAATTAAAAAGCAATATGAAAAAGTAGGGTTAATGAACAAAATGTAATGATTAATGTAATGCATGCACGATGAAGGGACATTTTTATTTGAACATGCTTAAGAATATATTAAAGATAAATTAAATACTCAAGAGAAAATAAGATCGAAAGAATCATTCTAACTAATTGTATCAACAAAGTTATACCTGTTTTGTGGCATAGTTTTCTCACCGAAAATACTCTTTGTAGCTAAGATACGAGGAAGTAAACACATACATGGATGCAATTTAAGATTTAAGGCAATAGTTTGAAAGACTTGTAATACAATATGATATAAAAGCAAAAGAGAGGGCTATATTGATTTTACATTCAACATTATTCATGCAAAATCAAAAGATTTATCCTATTAGATTATTCTCAACTTTGATCAGTCATAATAAATGTTATGTAAGGTTTGGTTCGAAATAATTATGTCCAAGCAAAAATATAAGTTTTACGAAGTAATGTTTAATGTGTAATATATTACATCGTATTATGAACCACATCAGTATGATTTATCAAACCTGGTTGAAAGTGCAATCTTTCTAAATACATATAATCATATAAACTCGAAATGGAAGTATAATATTGCTAATTAATTTAAACCCTGTACTGAATTATACTGCTCAATGACATTATTACTCTTAATCCCCATTATTTTGTATTTTTCAAAACCTAAATGGTATAGACTGCTGTGTTAGAATGTATATTATTCCTTGCATTCCCTAACGTGGTTTATTTCCACAGAATCAAGCCACCTTTGCTGCCTCTTTTGTTTATCCTAGAAATACTGGACGGCCTGGTTCTAGGCCTGTCTCCCTTCTATGCTACTAATCCCCCTGGGATATTTGTCCTTGAGGTGAACATGAGTTGTGCTTTATGAATTATATCATTGCACCTTTTTAAAAGACAAACTCGAAATACAGACAGATAGATAATAACGAGACTGAGGAGTGAAAATAAGAAAAAGGACAAGGATGAACAAGAGAGAGAGAGAGAGAGAGAGAGAGAGAGAGAGAGAGAGAGAGAGAGAGAGAGCGAGAGAGAGAGAGAGAGAGAGAGAGAGAGAGAGAGAGAGAGAGGGGGGAGAGGAGCTAAGCAGATTATTTTGATATTCAAAAATACCATATTCACTTCCCTAAAATTTCAACAATGATCTCCACGCAAATCCAGCTCCAGTACGTTTACTCTGATAATACGGTGTATTTTTAATATTTGTAATCAGCAAACATTTAAATTTGTCAAAGGAAAGAAACTTCAGCAAGAAATGGAGAGGGTTGAATAAATAATTGTTGATGAGATCATCATATGGAATTTTTAAGAAGTCGGATGTAGTCTACAGTCGAAACAATATTTATGCTATTCAAGCTAAAGTACATGAAGAAATGAGAAAAGAACCAATCAAAGACCAAGGCATAGACTCTCTGTAATATGAGCAGAGGAATCGGGCAATCCCATCTGAAGCAAAGAAGCCGTTTATTTTTTTCATGTCCTTGCAAGTCAGCTTTGACAATTTTCTCTTTTTATTTCATGTCCTTGCAAGTCATCTTTGGAAATTGTCTCTTTTTATGTAACGTCCTTGCAAGTCATCTTTGGAAATAATCTCTTTTTATTTCATATCCAAGCACGTCATCTTTGGAAATAATTAATTGTCTCATTGTTTTAAACGTCCTTGCAAGTCGTCTTTGAAAATTGTCTCCCTTTATTTAATGTCATCTGGCTGAAGATCAAGAAGGAAATGAAGATTGGGAAGAACAAATCATCTTTATTGCATTGTTTGATGAATTATTATCAAACTACCTGGTTGACTCATCACGTGGATATTACATAATACTCAAGGGAACGCCAAAACGAATATTGAAACGTGTACGATGCCCTTTTATTCAACTCGAAACTGATTGCAGCACACAACATAATCTTACTTCTTAAATTATCTATTTCATAGGCTTTATAAAGCATCATGAAGGTAGTATGAACATTCATTAATCAAAAACAAACAAATACAGAAACTAACCCATGATGATCCCCTTACTTAACTTTTACTTTCTCTTTATTCCGGTATCACTGAGTAATGTTATGGTGGAGGCGAAGATTTTGGTTCTTGTCCTGGTGGTTGGTATCTTACGCCGACAGGTGCATTGTCCTACGACCTCCATCCAGCCATGATATTTTGTTGTTGTTTGCCTCTATTCTTGAAACCTGAATCTTTTTGGTGGTATGCTTTTGCTGCTGGTTGACTGTGAGGCATCTTCACCAGGTGTCCGAACCATTTTCATTCTCTAATGATTTATGAAGTGTATGACTGGCTGTGTTGATGTTTGGTGTCGAAAGTTGTAATTTCATTTCGCAAACAATTATTTTCCCTTGTGTGTGTATGTGTGTGTGTGTTGTGTTACTTTCATTGGGATGTTCTTGTGGGATGAATTGGTAAGTGACTGCATTGGCCTTTTGGATTATGATTTCTATTTCTCTATTCTTTTTTCCATCTTGTGTGGATTTGCTTCCAACTTCCAAGGTATTTTAATTCACTAATCTGTTTTAACTGCGTGCCATCAATTGAAATGGACACCACCAACTTTCATTTACGAGATGCTGATTTTCATTTGGTGCATCTTGCATTCATCATTCAGTCTATCGTGTGCCAATGTCCAATCCTGGGGCTATGCCCTGGAATCCAGGTTCAGTGTTAGACTGAGATAGTCACCAAGATTGTCAATGCGCTTTAGGTTATTGAAGTAAGCGTGGTATTTATAATTTCGGACTTGAGATACTTGAAATAAAATTCTTCAAAAGTCTCCGTTAAAGGTTTACCAACTTACTGTCAATAATCTTTAAAATTCGTATTTGTGAAATGAGCTGCAGATAGCTAGGAAAACGCAGACTCAAGCTCTTTTACTACATTGAATAATGACGATCATAAAAGGAGAAAGTTAATTACGAAAGATCGAATCTGATGCAATTACAAGAAGTAAAGAGTTTTATCTACCCAGCAAAGAATATTGCAAAGCCCTATTACATATTATGACGTTTCATCATTTGGAGTAAGTGAGACATGAATCATCATTGAAACAAGTTCAGACTTTGGGCACTCAAATACAAAATAAAATGAGCCAATCGACTACATGTATTATTGAACATGAAGAGAGAAGGTGTGTCAACATGATGTATACTTTGAAATTTTGAGAATAAAAGAGGAAGTTGTAAGAATGCTGTTTAGGAATAAGACACGAGAAAACGGAAGGATCACGCATAAGATAAGAGGTGAAAGAAATGGTCATCAGAATTCAGTATCAGGAATTAGGACTGGAAATAAACAGCATGAGAAAGACTGAATATGAATGGAATCAGACAGCATGAAAAATAATAAATATGATTGGAAATAAAAGATTTAATATGACTGGAATTAGACAGCATGAAAAAAGAATGAATATCACTGGAAATAGAGAGCACGAAAAAAGAATGAATACAAGAGAGGAAGAGAGAGAAAGAGCCTTATTAAGACTGTGAGACAGAAATGATGGAATAGAATCACAGTACTGTAAAAGCTTAAAATTGTAGAGGACACAGGAAGCGATTGATTGAGAAAGTGGTTTGAGTGTTATAAGACTGACCTTTCTATTCCTGACGCATTGCATTAATATCAATGACTTTGAACTGCTCAGACGTAACTCTGCTATTATGCTGTACTATATTACATCAAGAATTTTGATTTTTCAATATGTATCATTTATCATTTTCAGGCTGGCATTGCCCTTGTCTATGGCCAGTCCTACATGATGCAAGCCCCAATCGCAGCTGAGCTAGTGTCGGTCAATGACCTGCCCATTGCTTTTGGTATGACCCAGTTTTTTAACGGCATTGGATACATCGTTGCTCCAATTTTGGCAGGTAGGAGAACATAATCATGAACATAGATATTCTTAAATTAATATAGCGATGTAAAGTAAATTTAAATAAATTTGTTCTGATAGAGCGCATTCCCACTTAACGGGCTCAAAGAACTTTACTGAGGTCCCTTGACAGGCCTTTATATTCAATTTTTTTCTGAATCCACTTTACACAAATTATCTGTGAATGTTTTCCCAATGGAATGAATTGAAATATCATAAAATTTGACAATACATTACTGCTATTTATTTCACATCAACGGCATGGCCGCAGTATTTGTATATGTATCTGTAATATACTTCAAAAGCAACTTGAGCAGGTTATGGGAAGTTGGGGGTTTTCAGGTTTGTTTATTTAAAAAAAATTCTAACCGACATTTTGTCAGGGCAGTCTCTCATTGTCACATATTGTAACATAAAAACCAAAATTGGTAAGGTATTCCAACCAGAGATGGCTTGAAGTATAAATGAGTTAGGTTGAACTTGAACTTGAACTTATTCCTGTCGTAGTGAAAATACCGTTATTGGTCAGTGATGCTACAACTAGGTTATCGTTCTTTTTTGCCTTAATATACATCAAGAACATTTGTTATTTCCCTTACAATTTGATAAGCTTTCATTCAGGATTGTATGTACATCTTCGTGCGTTCTTCATTTCATTTTGGATCTGCACTTTGTGTATTGTCCAATCTTTGTTTCTTTGTTATTTTTGTGTGTAATCTGGTGAAGTTTATTTGTTTGCTCCAAATGCATATTACTACTAGTGTCTGGTAATCCAGGGCAGTTCGTGGTTCTTTGTTGTTAATCTTTATTTTACTTCTTTTGATTGAATAATAACTAGCTCATGATATGATAATCCTGCTGCCATTCAACACGATTTTATTAGGCTGGGTTTGTTTATAAAATACAAATCCAAGTTGTCATTCTGTCCTAATATGAAATAAGCTGCAGATAGCTAGGAACACGCACACTCAAGCTCTTATTTCTATTGAAGCAATGCAGAGATTTATTTTTTAATTATATGACATACTAAGGTCATAATAATGACTTCGTTATATGAACTTTACAGCTGGTACATGGTATTAAAATTAGACACTCTGACAGAAATAATATGTGTATTCAATTTGATAAAATTTGGCAATTTATTTGGCGAAGATTTTATTTTCTTATTTAGCCTACTTCCATTCAGATTGCGATACTGATATGTAGGAGAACTTTGAACGTTTTTATTTCTATTAATTTATGGAAATTGTCACCTTTTATCTATTAACAGGCTTCATATTTGATATCACCAAGACATATGATATTCCAATGCATTTTGCTGGTAAGTTTTATTTCTAACTTTAGAACAGTCACTAGCTTGAATATCCATCACACAGTTCTCATACTGCATCAACCACCCCAACCCCTCTTCCTCCCTTCCTAATACACATAGCCGCCTTTAACTTACATAATTATAATCATCATCTATATAAAATGATAATAATAAAAATACTACTACTTCTTCTACTATTACTACTACTACTACTACTACTACTACTACTACTACTACTACTACTACTACTACTACTACTACTACTACTATTACTACCACCATTACCACCACCACTACAACAAGAACTACAACAACAAGAACAAGAACAACAACAACTACTACTACTACTACTAGTAATATAGGGTTTATGGCAATAGGGTGTATATAAATATCAACCTTGTAAACAAGTAATGTATTAGTATTATTGGATAACGCCAAGAGAGGAAGACAATATTCTTACAAAGGAAAGAAACGAGATAAATCTAGGGAAGCAAGGAGGAATTGAGCCCGCAATCTACACAAAACCCAATTGCTGTGCCAAATAATAGAGATGATATTTAAAAAAACCTGATAGCAATGTTGCTGATTATACTGATGATATTTATCTAGTTTTTACGTCCAAAGTAACAACTTACCCCAAAGTTAAACTTTGATATTCCATCTACAATTATTAATTTTTGTAAAATAAGTTTCTCCAGCTTACTGTTTTTTTTAAAAATTTATTATTATTATTGTTTCATATTATTATATAACTGTCAAAATGGGGTAACAGTCTCACCCCTTTCATGACATAATTATCAATATATTTTGTTATTACCATTTGCCAGATATTTAAGATAATCTTCTTCTTTCTTTTTCATTTCACCACCCAGGTTCCTTTGTGATAATTGGAGCCTTTACCCTGCTACCTATGTTTTTGGTCACGAAAGAGATAGAAACAAAATCAGAAAACCCAAACATGGATCTAGATGTTGAGAAGTGTGACAATGATGAGCAAAACGTTTTTGATGATGCTCATGAGGACAAGAAAGAAGAAATCAAAACTGATGACAATATCGACAAGGAAGGAAAAACTGTGGAAGGAGAGGATAGGAAGGAAGAAACGAAGATGGCAAAGATTGTCATTCGTGAAGTTGGGAAAGTTTAAATTGTCTTTTGAAAACATGTAACAATTTTTCACTTACAACAGATATTCCTTTGAAAATATAAAAAATGTAGGAGGAACTTGTGTGTTAATTAGAAATATCCACTTGCAGTTTACTGTAGTTTGGGTGTGTGTATGTTTCCTTTTCACATCAAACTACTAGTGACTTGGACGAGCTTTATATTTCACTTAATTAGCAATGCTCATTGCCTAGAGGTAAAGCAAAACCTTTGGTTCCCTTATTCTTTATGTGCATAGCAATTTAGCCTACTGAAGATCTGTTAAAATGAAAATCTGTAATCAATTTGATAATTATGTCTTATCATAATCACAAAAATGTTTGAATACATTAACACCTCATCCTTCATCTACCTCTACTTTGCCCTGTCACTGGTGTCAGCAGCAAAAGTAATGAACTGCTGTTCCTGCTGTGATTACTGTTAATTGTATACTTACATTTTTTAAAGAATATTAATCATATTTTTTATCATCATTATAATCACTTATTGAATTGGTCATCATTATAATTATCCTCCTATCAATTTCTTTTCCTTCTTCATCTATATTTTCTTCATTCCTATGGAAAATTGCACAGTCATACGTGTATTATAAGATTGGTCACTATATTCTATAGACTTCAATAATGCTGCATGACCATTTCAAAGTATGACTTTACATAACTGAATTGGTTTCATTTGTTCTTGTATCATAAGCAGACATGCAATTAGGATTATTTTATTGGTTGAACGTACTGTAATTTGAAAAGATTCCTGAAAAAATTACTCATGACAAATTTCAATGGTTTTGACTGTCTCTCTTAGAAATCAATTTTGGTGGAAATTTAAAGACGATTATTTGATACAATGAATCTCAAAAAGATGCAGTGACTCTCTTCTTATATACTGAGACTTCAAAGGGATTTTAACTCACTAAGGACCGAACAGGAGCTACGGGATACCAAGCCCATATTTTTCTTGGATTGCCATGATTAACACTATTGCTTCATAATCATATACTATCATTTTAAGAATGTACATAAATGGCTGGTCCCAGGGGTGTACTTGGCTGGTCCTCAGTGAGTTAAAAGTCCTTTGGAATGGGACATCTTATCCTGATGTTGTGAATAAAAGATTTGCGTTTGAATGAGACATCTTATGATTGATACCAAATGTACTTTTAAATGAGCTCACTCGCAATTAAGAATGAATTATCAATAATAAGCTGTTCTTACTCAAGGATGAGTTATTTCATAGTGAATATCGATGAATATGATGACATTAGCATTCGAGACATCACTTTTTATATAATTTAATAAATATGGCTTTTAACAATGAATAATATATATGATTTATATGTTATATATATATATATACATGTAATTGTCCTCTAACTAGTATTGAGATTTTGTTGAAATGTAAATTTCCATCCTGCACACTGCAGACTGTGACGTAACATTTTAACTCATCTTTGATAATAATGTTGACTATGAACCTACTATCTAAATAACATCCAGACTCAACTTCCTAATAAGCATTTAGTTGTGGCAATGAAGCATAATGATGAGAGTGAGTTAAAGCACAACAAATTGAATATTTTAACTAAATACCATGTTAATTGGTAAAACCAAATGAGTGTGAACAAGAAAAAGTGACCGTGATACTATTTGAGGACTTATGATCAGTTGACTGATGATCTTTCTATCTTGAAGTAATGCTTCTTTAATATTATTACAAGAATCTCATAGAAATCATTAGAATGAATTGAATTGACATATATTACATTAATCTAGGATAATGAATTAAAGTTGATTTTTTCTACATTAATGCATCATTAATTCCTTTTTATGTGATCAGCTATTTAATTCATGATAACAATATACTGATACTATTGATATGAGGTGTATATGACTGGATTGTGAGTGAGAGAGAGAGAGAGGGAGAGAGAGAGAAGGAGAGAGAGAGGGAGAGAGAGGGGAGAGAGAGAGAGAGAAAGAGAGAGAGAGAGAGAGAGACAGAGAGAGAGAGAGAGAGAGAGAGAGAGAGAGAGAGAGAGAGAGAGAGAGAGAGAACCCTTACCCTTGCTACTGCTTTCAAAGGCTCTAATCCCTCTCCGTCCCCCCCCCCCCCCTCGTCCCCCACCCTAACACCTGCAGACGCACACAACCACCCTACCTCCCCTTTTGACCACATACACACACAGACACATGCAATTACCATTGCATTGATCCCAGCACAGACACATTTCATAGCCATTTAAATCAATATTGCAATATATTATGATAAAAGCAGGATTATAACAACTGTACTTTATTTGTATGCAAATTTATAAAGTGTACTCAATGCCCCAATCTTCGTTCAAGAACATTTTAAGTGAAAAAATTAAAGTTCATAAATACCTTTTGGGGTTCAATTGATGCTGGCCAAATATTAATCGCTTATGATTCTGCAATATTTTCATTCATCCATTATATTATTATCACCACATGGTCACCATGGTCATCACTAAGTACCAAAGAAACCCCTTCATTCTCATGATACCTTGTAAATAATCATCTCCCAAAGCTATAATGAATATTAGATATGGTCATGTTTTGACATGCCCACTCTCATCTATGAGCCTGCAATTTCAATATGTTCAAATATTCAAATAGATGTATTATTTAATATAAAGAAAAAGGTTAAAATGAATGAAATACCAATAAATAATTATCAAAAGAGCACGAAAGCAAATTGTTTCAACAAATTCATAAGCGAATATGAAAGAAAAATGTGTCCAACCAATAGAAGGAAAAGAATGCTTATATCTGACCTATAAAAACCTTACTACCATGCTTGTTTGTGTCAGCAATGATATATGGATGTAAGAGATAAAATCTAGATAAAATAGTTGAATAATACCCAGAATGACAGACACTTAGATAGACTGTAATTCTGACTACTATGAAATAACTTGTTTCATCATTGCTTTGTATAAACCTTGTTTGCCCATTAAGTTCATGACAATATGACTTTCACATTAATACCTGTATTGTTATTTAATCAAATTGTGAAATAAGAGAATACAAATACATTTTCTTTTACTTATCTATGTATCAACTTACCTGTTGTCTCAAAATCATTCTTCATTTTCATTGGTTGACGCTATCTTCAAGTTTTGGCACCTAATGTAATGGATGCCAGCTGCAAAATGTTGGACTTTTAATTTGTTATTAATTCTTTGATTCCCTCCCTAGCAACTGTGTTTTATTGGTATTTTTATGATGCATTCCAATAAATGTTATTTCTTGACATTGTATACCGTTAATATGAGTTGATTAGAACTAATCTTCCCTAATATTGAAAAGGTAATGCCATTATAAATTTTAGTTATGTAGTATGTTGGAATGTATTGTGGATATTCATAATATAAGCTTTTGAATGTCTTTTTGTAATTGATATAATGTTTTACAAATATCTTGCATGCAAATCTATTATAATTTTCAGTGTAAACAATCTTATATGACAATTTTCTTTCCAATGAATGATGGGTTATTGTCCCTTCATATACATCGATTGTTATGTATGTCTTGTAAATTGATTGTTTTCCCTTACTTTTTGGACTGGATGATGTTTATATTGTAACTTTTCATTCAATCATTATCATTGTGCTCATTCTTTAGATTAAAAAATAAACTTCCAATTCCTTGAATATCATACAAAATTAGTTCATGGATGATTTATTCCTTAAGCTTTATTTTTAAACTTTCAGTGAATTTACGTAATATCATTGTCTTGTAAAAGACATTTGATTTGGAAATCGGAAAGTACCCGCTTCAATTCCCAGTTAGGGCACAATGTAAGGCCTTGAGAAAGATGACTTGTTACAATTTCAGAGGGTGTCAGACCATCAGTGGGGTTAAAAAAAACTCTAGCAACTTTCATTATCAACATCAGATGGTTAGGTGACATGGCGAGACTGAATATGACCAGGCACAACTTTTTTTACAACCACAGGTCATTGGAAATGTGTCCTTAGATAAGAATTAAATAATAAAATTTGTCCAACTAGAGGTATTACGGTCAGCCAGGTCCACTTTCGATCAAAAGGCTGTGATCGGATGTCTTTTTACATACATTTTCCTCACCTGCTCAGGTGTGTAAAGAGTACTGGGGGCTAGATGGTCGTGGAAAGTGCCATTGCCAAGTAGCCCAGAGGTCTTGGGTTTGAGCCCCACTTAAGTTATCTAGCTTTAACCTTGGGCAAGATAGTTGACATCTATTGATCTGCGGCTCAGTTCTGCAGCAGATTCTGTTGATATTTGTTGTTTTTTTTGTTAATATAACTAAATGAACATGACCACTTATAAAGTGCATGTTCATTAAATCATGTTCTGTGCAATTTACATGAGTTTCCTGGTATGTCTACTATTCTAGAATCATTCTCAACTCCCAGAGGGGGGCAATACAGAAGTGAACACTTAATACTAATAAAGTATATTCTCTAGCACTGTAGCATACTGACAAGATCGGACTCTACCTAGAACCAGGTTCTTGTTGTCCTCCAATTTGGACCAGAGACTTTTTATCCACCAGCCCAAATATCTTCTACCTCCAGACAAACATGCCACTATTGCCACATAAAATACCAGAGTGGGAAAGATGGAATACAAAGTTGTCAATTTTTCAGTGATCCAAGTTTTCACTCATGCATGGCCCAATGCAGCTGTCTATTTCCAAATGAAAATTAAATTAAAAAATTGGCTCAACTTTATAGTCTTTTCAAGCATAAGAAATGGGGAGGAAATCACTAAAGCAGAATCTTTTGCTTAAGATAAAACGAATCAGAATTTCAATTGCCATTTATGTACATGTATTGGTCAGATATTATTTTATCCCACTGGTAGGCAGCTATGAGCATATCATTATTTGGGACTAAGCCCATAGAATATCAGTATTCCATGTCCTTTTACAATATATATATATTTTTTGTCCTCTACATTTTATGCAATATACATGTACTATCATGTTCTAGGATTAGTTTTTACTTTTTATACTCTTTTCTTTTATTTAGATGTGCAATTTTACCCATAAATCTTATATATATACCATAATTTTCAACCGTACTTCATTTCAAATACACGCTCATTTTTTATATTATTTAGATGTAAAATTTTACCCATGTAAATACATTCTATACACCATGTTTTTTTGTTGTTGTTTTTTAAAAATTCTATATTAATCTTGTCAAAGCACCTACAGCTATTTTGTATAAATGCTATATAAATGTTCTCATTATTATTATTATTATCATAGCCCAACCCTGTGCATCAATGATACCAAGATGAATATTGCTCAGTGTGGTTCCAGACATAGATGTCCTTGAATCCATCAAAGCTTCAAAAAGGTGAAAATGTTTAATAAGTTGTACCACATCAGTGATATTGGCTGATATGAGAAACCTGCAACAAACTGACAACCTGCCGTTGTTGAATTTCTAAAGTTATACTTAAGGCTTTAAAGTAGGTTTAAATACTTTTTTTTAAAACTTTGCAGCCGTATAAAAAAACCCCGAAAAAAACCAACAAAACAAACTTATGTTTAATGTATAAAATGTTTAAAAAATTTATTTTTCACACATAAAAATACATTTCATAATTATAAGTGTTGTCAACAGCATGAGTCAATATGACATTAAATTCATTAGTCATTCTTTACAATTCTTTAAAATTGTTCATTAATACAACTTTCCTTTTCTTTATGGCTTCTCGATGCACACTGAACAAACTGAAACACCCTAAAAGTTTTTAGAAGGAAACAAACCAAGTCAGCGTTCAAACATTAGAATTACAATGATCTTGCTCCTGAGAATGAAATTATCAATTATGTGTGCACCGCGCAAACTCTTGAAGACAAAATAATGTTTGATATTAACAATAAAAGCAAAAGTCAACTCTTTTCATACCACTAATTACATCTTTTTAAAACCAATTATACATTTCCATGAACATTGCTAGGTTTAAAAACTAATGATATATATATATCAGGATATGGGTGAATGTTGCATTCCTGAGAGTAAAAGATAATAAAATACAAATAGGAGTGTCTAAACGGAATAAGAGAAAGCACCTAGGAACATAAAAATGTAATGTTTTCTATCTTATATATTAAAAACGAGAATGTGAGAATAAAAGAGAGGGAGGGAAAGAAACGTACAGACAAAAATGGGAGATGCTAAGTACAATCTTTAGATAATCTCTACATCATCTTACATTTACATCCTGCCAGTGCCGTCATCCGTCATAAAGGGCCTACATCTTAGATCACCATTCATCTTGATCCTGTGCTGCTGTCATCACCGTCATCATTGAGTTCATTCCCATTATCCTGGCTTCACTAATAAAGTTCTTCTCAGGGTTTCCTTGGGGTGGCCTCTTCTTCCCTTGCCATTCAACTCCCGTACTAGAGCCTGTTTTATGATTCTGTCATCTTCCCTTCTGCAAACGTGACCTACATATCTCCATCTTCTCTTTCTTATCACCT
>JASKDV010063269.1:13364-25089 GCA_032466395.1 Aegires albopunctatus | reverse complement strand
CTCTCTCTCTCTCTCTCTCTCTCTCTCTCTCTCTCTCTCTCTCTCTCTCTCTCTCTCTCTCTCTCTCTCTCTGGTGTGTGTGTTGTTTATTGTGTTGGGTTAGCGGGTATCAGTATGTCGGTGAATATGTGTGTGTATGTGTGTGTGTGTGTTTGTGTGTTCGTGCTTGTATATTATGAAGACAAACATAACTAAGTTCAAGAAGAAAAGTCAAGCCGTGATGGAACGTTGTCATATTCGATATTATAATATCAATGAGATATTATGACAAAATAATTCTGAGATGACGAGTGACGTTGACGTTAGTTGATTTATGGTCGAGCAGCAAGCGCTCTCATCAAAAATTTCCGAACTTAGATTATAAATGTCAAAATATTTGTTTTAAAGGATACTTACTGACATTGTGGCTGAATTAAACAGTCTTTTTCTTTGGGAAAAAGAAGTTGCTTACCCATTGCTCTCCGGGCTTGAGAGGACTTGATAATAATGACACTGATAGTACTAATACTAGAGAACCGTTTGAAGTATAATAATTTTATATTCCATGGCGGATCGAATGATGTCACTATGGTTAAAATTTACTCTCACACTTAAATCACAAAGCAAAATTTTGATCATTTTCCCCCAATGACTCAAAGCTAATGGTTGAAGAATGTTGTATGCTTTGTGTATCTAAGTCTGGGAACTCCCAAAGTACATCATTTCATTAAGTTCGCTTGTAAGAAAAATTAATGAAGAAGCAATATGGGAAGAAAGAGCCATCGAAAATGAGATAGCTGGTTTTGACACAGAGCCGTGTTGTCTATCAATAGAATCCTAACATCGTAATGCTTCTTTTTCCTTCATTTCTGTTACTACTAGAATCTGGATTGCATTAATATTAGTAGTATTTCTGGCACGCCATGGCCTTTACCATAATGGCAAACTGATTGAGAAATAATCTGTAAAGTCTATCTGCTAAACGATCTTTCATAGTCTGCACGAATATCGCTCACGACAGCTCGTGTTATTTCTGGAAATTTTAATTAGTTTCAGTGAGCGGATAAAGCTACCGCCTGTAACTACAATCTGTTATGCACAATTTGAATGTATAATATTATGCAAGTGTTCCTTCACCAAAACTAGTTTACAATTAATGACTTTTTAGTCAACGGGGAATCAGCGTTGCTAGTGTGTGATGCTATGAGCGTAATACAAAAATTAAAAAATGAGAGGTGGAAGTGAAAACATTTATTCGTTTTATCCCATTAGATCTAATAATCGTAAGAATTATTTTTTTTCATTTTAATTTAAAAAGACCAACATTTTTCACCGGAAAGTTCTGCTTCATTCTGCTACTGGGATCATTGTCTAACAGCTCGATCAATCAATCATGCTCCTAATCATTTGCTCCAAAATGTCAATTCATAGACAATGACAATTGTTAACTCAAACTTTAGCACAATATTTCCCTGTTTTTAACTCAGTGAATACGATTTTAAATCTTTCATTGTGTCATATCTTAAGATTTTAGCATACACAAACGAAAACGGAGAAGGAATGGGGGGAGGTGGGATGTTTCCGATGATGCTATCGATTAGTTTTGGATTCTTCAGTCATGCCCCAATGCCGTTGAATGATTTGTTATCTTGACAACAAATTAAGTCTTAAAGAATAGAATTCGATCAAGGTCGTTTTCAATTGATGTCAGTATTCAAATCTCCTTTAATTTTTTCAGCTTTAAATTGTGAGTGACATAACATTATAGCTATTCTCAACCATGTTGAGATGTAGATTTTAGTCAAGATATAGATAATGAGGGTTTTACGACCTACTTATTGGAATAATTGCATCGATCCTTTTTTCGGTAGGCCATTTTGACCTAGTACCTACAGAAATACTTGGTGAACATAAAGCAGAGCAATTACCTACAGAAATACTTGGTGAACATAAAGCAAGGCAAGTACCTACAGAAACACTTGGCGAACATAAAGCAGACCAAATACCAACAGAAAAACTTGGTGAACATAAAGCAGGGCAAGTACCAACAGAAATACTTGGTGAACATAAAGCAGGGCAAGTACCAACAGAAATACTTGGTGAACATAAAGCAGACCAAGTACCAACAGAAAAACATGGTGAACATAAAGCAGACCAAGTACCAACAGAAGTACTTGGTGAACATAAAGCAGACCAAGTACCAACAGAAATACATGGTGAACATAAAGCAGACCAAGTACCAACAGAAATACTTGGTGAACATAAAGCAGACCAAGTACCAACAGAAGTACTTGATGAACATAAAGCAGACCAAGTACCAACAGAAATACTTGGTGAACATAAAGCAGACCAAGTACCAACAGAAATACTTGATGAGCATAAAGCAAGGCAGCCACAAAAAAAAACCCAGACAGCTTCTTTTGCTGCCTGCACCGGTATTTTTTGTACACCTGAATGTGGGGAGGACTACAAAGGAATTTCCGGATATCCATGCGCTAGGAGAATCGTACTTTAGTTATTTCTAGTGCAAGTACTGCAAGCCGATTACGATATTTGCCATGTTTGTTTTCAGCATACGTCTTGTCGAATACAAACTTTCATTCATGCAGACTTGATTCATAATTTGTTTTTTGAGGAATTGAGTTTAAATATAAGTCCTATTCTTCCGTGATATTAAAAACAATCTTTCCACTTCGATTTAATAAATTCCTCAAGACTTCTATGCCGGCTTTTGATGCTCTTTGAATATTTCTAATGGAAATTTAACTGGTTGTCACTTTTATATGGGTATTAGAATCTATTATAGGACAATTTCATCGACGAACCAGTTGTTCTCTTCTGTGTGTTGAGTTGTATTTTCTTTGTAATTTTCATTAAAACAATTATTTTTAAGTTCGCAAGTTTTGGTAATAAAATATTCATCAAACCCTTGCCAAAGATCAAGCCAGGGAAGGAATTATTGAATGGAAAACCTTATTTCCATTAGGACTGATTCCATCGGAAGTACGTCAAGGTCAGCTGGCAATGCCTACTTCCGGTATTAGAATTCAGCGTGAACAGGGTGTAATAGAAGGTCGGGTTGTGTATTATGCATAAGATGAATGAAAGCGATATACCAACCATCTTATCATACTGGTGTTGTTGGTTTGGTTTGGTTTTTATTTCATTTTGTTCTGTATTGTTTTTTATCGAATTGTTGATGGATGCGGTGGTGGTGGTTTTTTATTGTTGTCGTTTTTTGTGTTGTTTTGTTGCGTTCTTATTCAAAAAATGTTGTTGCTGTTGGTGTTTTTGTGGTTGTTGTAGACGTTGACGAAGTGTGCCACAACTAGCAAAAGTTTCATATGGATGTATCATCATCTTCTTTCTCTTAAAAAAAACTTCTAAAACCTGGAGATTTAATGCAAATTATAGAAACTTGTAGGCTATTATATCGCTATACCAGATTAATGATATCAATGCCTCGCACTTTTTAGATATTCTTTTAACAAGAGGCGATAAGCTTAAAATTTATATCACCAGACAAAATACGAGCACGAAACAAAATTACTGTATCCTATATTTTTTCGAATTGTAAAATCTTGGAATGCTCTGAAATGTAAAACAAAGAATGTCATAAGTTTGGAGAGTATTGAAAGACTTCTAGACATTGTTAGTTAGTTATTTCGAGTTTAATTGTCCTATCAACCTCTTGGGCCATCTCGGTTCGCATAAAAAAGTGAGAGCTTTTAAAAAAGAGAAATAAAGAAATCGGTTTACGGAGAGGAAAAGGGGAAAAGGCCCTTTGAAGAAGTAAAATATAAGTCTAATACATACACTTATATAACTAAATAATTTATGACTGAATTACAGTAAAAAAGATCAGTTTTGAAAAGCAACAACAACAAAAATTAATGATGACCATCAAACCTCATAACATGCATTGCAAAAAACCACCCAGGATTTTCTAACTCCTTCTATGTACATTCTAGATAGCAAGTGACTACGATAGCTTTTTTTTTAAAGTCAAGCAATTCACACAAATGGGGGATGGTCACTGGGTATATGCCTCACTACCTTTCTCCCTGAAAGACCGAAGATAGAGTACAGATTATGTGAGAGGAAGCCCTCATCCCACCCTTAGTCGCTTCTTTACGTCATGCGTTCGAATACTCACAGTGGGTCTTTTCTTCCATCTCAGTTGAGGACCCAAAACCCACAAGGAGGGCAAATCTTAAAACATATTATTAAAGTTTTAACTAAAAACTATGATAGTCGCCATCCTGCATGACCCGGAACCGGAAGTCTGTATTATAGCTATTACATACCCAGGGCATTTAAATGTTACCGTACTTAGTCTATTATTCACCCTCGATATTGTATATTGTATTGTAAACAATTATTGATTTTTAAAGAATAATTTCTTCCTAAAAAAAAAAATTTTTAAGAGAAAAAAGTCATGTTTAAAATATGAAAAATTAAAAAGCTACATAAATAAATGAATAAAAATAACTAAGTAATTTTTAATCTGGCCTTTTTTATGTTTATGGGTGTATATCTTCTTTTTAATTTTAAGGCTTGCATTTTTATTTTGCAAATAAAATACAAGGTCATTACTTCTTTAAGATTCGTGGTGGTGGCAATTTGAGATAGTTAGTTAGTTAGCTATTTGGAGTTTAAGGGCACTACCAACAACTAAGGCTATCTCAAAGCCCATGGGAAAAGTACATGTAATAGGTTCCTGAAAAGGAATGAAAATAGAAGTATAAGAAATAGGTTCTAGAAGAAGAGAAAAGTCGCCAAGGAATAAAAGAAGCACTTATAATGATAGAATAAAAGAACAATAATATATAAATAACTCAACTAGAATATTGACAAAACAAGATACAGGAGACGTTTCGATTGAAGAATCTTTGTCAAGATAAACAAACAAACAAACAATTACAAATCTAAATGAAATAAGATACACTCATAGACTTGTATCTATGGATACACTTAACTCAGACGATGGGAATCCATCATAACAATTAAAAGAAAAGGGAGATCCGTTCAATAAAGATCCAGAATTGAAAGGAGCATACCAATTAATTAGGTTGAATTAGGTTTCAAGTTGAGTTATTTATTTTATTCTTGTTCTTTTATAATGAAGAAACAAAAGGTAGAAATGCTTGTATTGGACTCCGAATGCATTGCAGCGTAAAACATTTCGTTTAAAAGAGTGACAAAGAGTTTAATCTAAAAATCCACACACAAGATCTTTGGTGCACATAGCGCATTACTTAGAGGAAAGAAAGTATTGACAATAACTTGCATCAGTCGAGTTATATAACTAGCTCCCGGGGGTAATTTTGTGTAGTATGGAGAATCTGGTATCGGGGAATTAGATGGGTTGATAGAAGACACGTTTTACATCTATGTAGAGTAATCGATATGTTGTAATCATCGATACTTCCTGGTTGTTACTCGGGAGAAGTCCAGGAACGTGATAAATGAGTTCCATTTGCAAATGTCGGAATGAGCTTTAATCGTATTATTCACCGGTAACTTAACTGATAAAGATATTATTGTTTATGTAAATTCGGAGATGTGATTTATAAAGACTTATATTACATTATATCATTATTAAAACATGTAATAGATGCAGTAATTCTGGAAACGAAGTCATTTTGTAGTTGTTGGGAGTTATTGAAGTTACGTTCTAATTCTGTAAGACGAATATTTTCCCATTTCATTTTTTTTTTAAATTACGGCAGATGGTATGTAACATAGGATTATATTCAAGGATCGCTTTTATCCGAAGCAATTTTGATGAATTCGAATCTCTACTAAAAAAGGGCAAATTCTCATCCTCATGACCAGCGACGGAAAGCTTAAGGTCTCGAAGTTTCTTCGTTGTCAATTTATTACGCCTTTTCTATTAACGATGCAATAATATTGTCCTCAGCGTTGAAGATGATGCTTTCTATCGTTGAAATAAAGTATGGCATCGTGGTCTAGTGGCAGACATTTTGGCTAGTGGTCGAAAGGTCATAAATATGTTTGAGTCCCGGTTGGGCGCGATGTTGGTTTCTTTCAGAAAGACTCTTTACATGCATATCCTCACCGTACCCCGGTGTATAATGGGTACCTGGCTATATATTTTGTAGAGGAAGATCTTGTCGGTATGCTAGAGTGAAGCGCATTTCATCGGGTCGCACCTCTATATGCCCCTAGGGGGTTGAGAAGGATTTTGGATTGCAACGGCCTGCCAGGGGAAATGTGTAAAGCGCATTGAGCACATTTAGTGGATACGAACTATAAAAGAACGCTCTTTAATTTAATTTAATAAAGAGTAGTGTTATGCTTTCGTTTGTTATAATATAGAATAAATTGCTAATCTCCTTACAATTAACTTTCTATAGACACTTCAGTAATAAACCTGCGTTCTTAATTAATTGGCAAACGAATAATATTAAAATAATGCTATACTTCAGCTTTTTCATTAACTGTAAAAGCCGGATTCTCGCCTCGCCTGTCATCCTCATCAATAGACTGCTGCCAAATGAACGTTTTTCTTCTTCATCATCTTCTTTTTCTTCTTCTCCTCTTTATTATTTTATTTTTCATACCTCGTTTAGGGCGAGAATGTAATCCTTGAAGGTGTTTGTTCATCGAAATGTGACGAAATGAGATGTTTTATTAGAATTCGTTTCAGGCTCATATCATTAAGCTTTCTGATTGATGTCCTTTGGGCAGAAATTCCCCTCAAATATGCTACAAGTTGAAACATTGATGCTTGTAAAATAAAACAAGGTGACATCGTTTATTACGCCGAACCTTGGCAGTTGCTTCAATCAAGCAAAATTCTTCTGATTTCATTAATTTAAAAAGATTGTCCGTTGAGGAAGGGAGTGCATTGATGGGAAATTCTCTAGACTGAAATCTTCTCATAAATTGATGCAATTTCCACGAAATTTGCATTTAGGAATCTTTTCGAATCTTTCCAATGAAGACTAGCGACGTATTGTTTTAAATTAACTGTACAGTTTGGGCACACTTATACATCTTTTATTATAAACGCATGTGTTTCCACATTTATCTCTCCTTGATCACGTTAAATTAAATCCTAAGGATTAAGAGAAGAAAAACATCTATTATTCGAGGTATTTTCAAACGCTTCTCAAAAATTATCCCTTACAAATTAATCCTATACCAATAAATGGGATATGGAAGAAGGGAGGTTTGTGTTTATATACCTATATCAGCATGGCAATACATGTACTAATGCTCACCGCATATACAGTGGCACGGTGGCCGAGAGGTTAAGCCGTTGGACTCGCATGCGAAAGGTAGCGGGTTCGAATCTCGGCCACCGTGCCTCTATATAAGCAGTGAGCATTAGAATTTTATTTATTTCTATTCTATTTATATACAATACTGCAGCGCACGCTCGAGCCGTAATGTGGATTCAATCGAACGGTCTGCGAATCAGCTTCATTCAAATTCAATAAAATTCTTACAAACACCGGTAATGTCGGTTGCATCATTGACCACAATATCGGCAACCACCAAGCGGACATTACTGGCATTACTCGCGCTCAAACATTTCTCAACAACAAAGATATTCTACTGACCCCTTTTCTCTATGGCCAAGGAAACAAAATTTGATGACGTAGAGGGAAGAATATCCAACCAGACAAATTAGATGTGATCGAAGTAAGGGCCAGAATCATAAGACCAATATCCAGTAGTGGTGGCAATGGTCTCTGGGGACTTCTCCGTCAATCGTTTGGCATTTTGCATCTAATAGAAATACCTATCTCCATTCTCTAGTCTTGATTCAATGGCGCAGGCTAAGAAATGAGTTTATACCTCTGCTTATATAACACGGGCTCCACGACGATGCTAATGCTCAGAAAGAAATGGTTTTTCCTTTATTTTCTCATTTTCGCTGAAATTCAATAATAGCATCATACTCCTATAGTTCGTCTGCCTCATTCATTCTCCTTCTCTTATTCTTTCTTCTCTTTCCTCTTTTGAGGGAAGAACTTTCTTTCCCATTCCTTTTTCTCTTCTTTCTCTTTCTCCTTTGAAGACAAGATCTTTACTTTATCACCTAAGCTTACTGGATAATAACAAAGCCAAGGACCCAAAAATTGGAGGCTCGTTCTTGTAATGGAACACAACAAAAATGACTTAGATATTATTTTCCATTACAACAAGCAGCCTTCAACTTCAATAAGTTTAGCTACTTGGCTTATCATTACTGTAGTTTCTCACCCATCTCACGACCACAGCCTTATCACATAATGGACGTACGATATTATGCACGATCTAACACACATGTCTGTTGAAGTTAAAAAAAGAGGGCAGTTGATGGAGCACGCATATCATTTGTGGGTATAAAGGGGGGTGGAATTACAGCATCAGATATGGAATAATTTAATCTTTAGACTGGAACGACCAATTCAGCTCTTGGTGATAGAGTGCATATATGCATATTTATTATATATATTTCACATACATATTGTATTGATACCCAACTCGATTGCAGTAATACTCACGTAACACTAAAAATGACATCATCAAATAAGTGCCTCTTGCTCTGTACCTGTATTTTAACTTTGTTTAATGTTCTTATTATAGTTTGATTTTTTTTTATCTTTATTCATTTTTCTTTGCTGTAAGATATACATGTATGTAGTAAAACCTCAATCTTTCCAGAATTTACGTTGAAAGAAAAAAATTGATAACCGTTGTGAATCCAAGCAAGTGGGTTTTTCTAGATATCGTATCAAATGGGGTTTCATTCTGTCAGTATACAAAACCCAGGTTCCGAATAAGAGTTCAATAAATAAGAAAACTAAATCAGTAATAGAATTATGATTGACATTATATTTATCTTTGTGATACATGTATTTCCTTTGTACAATATTGGAAGCTAAAATGATGTGCAAATATAAATTTCATGGATTATATAATGAATGGTACATGTATTATAGAATAATCTAAGAATCATAAACAGGGCAAATACTTATACTTTCCAACTTTGGCTTCAACACTCGTCATTAATAGTACCGAGTCATTTTCCAGCACATGGTTGGCTTGTTATTCGGTTTAAGGGCTCTTTCAACCTCAGGTTCATCTCAGCGCCAACCCGTGGAAAAAGTAAGATGATAGGCTACTTAAAAAAAAAGAAACAGAAGTAAAAAAAATAGATTTTAGAAGTGGGAAAAAAAATGCCAAGGAGGAAAAGAAGACCTTCAAATAATAGGTATAATGCCTTTAATAATAACAATGGTAAATAAATGAAGAGGGGATTTACAGATTAAAAATACATCTCTCTAAAACAAAAACCCTAATTCACGAGAGCCATCAAGCCCCAAAACATGCATTACAATGACCATGCAGGATGTTCTATTGCCCTATGTGTATAAAAGTACTCAGTCCTTCGAAGTAGCAAGTGACCTCGATAGTATTATAGTATTTTAAAGTCAAACAATGCACAAAAATGACGGATGGCCACTGGGTACGTGATTGTGAGTGCCGAAGATAGAAAATAGAGTACATATCAGAGAAGAAGCACCCACTCAACCCTTAGGTACCTGGGGAAAACTTGTAGTGGATTTATTCTACCCTCTCAGATGAGGACCCAGAACCCACAAGGGGATCCAGTACATGAACATCTCTTTCATGACTAAGTTATTTAATATTATTAAATAATTCATATAAAATGGAAACATGGCTTCCTATGTCAGTGCAGCATCAAGTTTGCCCATTGAAGTCAAAAGCACAGCAACTCAAGTCAAGTGTTAATTTTGATGTTGATTTTAAATGAGGAATCACTTCCTGTGACAAATGAAATTGCAATTGGTTGTCAGATTCACATGTATTTTATCATTGCCTTAACACTAACAGGTGGCAACAGCAATGGGATTATAATTGAAATAGAGCAGAAAAGAGCTCCAAAGTTGCTATCGAATCTCATTGCAGTTGCAGATCAAGATAACATTACATGTACTCAAATTGCGTCTAGTATGTGTTCATTGTGTTATTTATCATTCTGTGAGTGGGCTGCTACATTAGTAACCAAAATATAAAAATAAAATAGACATGAAAACAATACAAGAATAAATAAAGCAAAGACCGGACAAAGATTTTTCTTTAGGAAACATATTTATTTATTGTTCCTTCATCACCATATCAAAATCATTAAATCAACAGAATATCTATGGAAATAACTTTTATCTGGTTACCCAATATCATAGAATAGCCTGAGTAAACTAGACATGGTCCTGAATACTTCTCATTCTACAAGAAGAAGAAAGAAATTAAGCAGATTTCAACAATGCATGCATGCATAGAATATGGTAAATTAACTCCATAAAAGCATGAGAACCAATGATAGTACATGTATATATATATGGTGACCCTCAAATTTAAATAATGTCTATTTAATGTTAAGATTGATGTTGTCACATTTCAATACATTGACAGGCTTTCCATCAAATTGATGTACAGACACATCCTTTGTTGGCATTTTGCATATTTGCAATATTTTCCCATGGCTTTATCAATTTTAACTAGATCTAGATCTAAATCTAGCTACCCATATAATCTGTTGTTTTGACAAGGGTCTTATGAAATATTTACTGTATTTTGTATTTGAATTCCACATACCTGTAGGTAGCCAAATTCTAAACAGTTATTACTGCTTCTACCTTACCCCTTCGTATCACTTTCCACACCAGTTAACAACCTTTATTTCTGTCTCTCCATGACCTAGTTCTAAACTAGTAAGCACCTTAATGGCTTGACCCTCCATAACTAGATAGTATATATACGTGTACAAAACATTTAAAGGGAAATACGACTTTTGGAAGAAATATATAACTTAATCTCAAAATTGCAAACTCTTAAGCCACTCATTTTACAACCACCATTCTAAATAACTGAACAATTGATGTCATCTTTTTTCTCTGTAGTCTCCCTTTGGTCTGGCATTGAAAACAATAGAACCTTGAAATATCATGTTATTTATTGTTTGTAATAACCCATTCCTCAGCAGTAGGTTGTTGTATTGAATTTTACCCATGTCCACTTCTTTGGTGATATCTGGGTTTTCCTAGACTGCCTTGTAAACAGTCAAAGGTTCTTTTACACATGGGACCTCTGATATTATAGTCCGTCTCCAATAGGACTTGGCAATCTCTATCCTAGCAACTTAAAGATATTCAAGCCTGCACCGGTTTGAACCAGGGACCTTTCGCTTGGTAAGCGAGCACCTTAACCACTAAGCTATCCGCTCCCCCCTCAGTAGGTATCTTCTGTCACATTTCCATCAATCAGTTTTATGGACATAACTTTAAGAAGAAGAGGTATGATAATTGTGATCTATCTTAGTTTATATCAAATCATTTACATAACTGTCAACTTTTCAGGAACCACAATCATACTTTCCTCCCCGCCTTAAGCAAACGCCCATTTTCTGAAGATGAAAAAACTCTCCATAGCAATTAATAGAAACATCAGCATTGCTAATATTGGAGTTTTCTTAACTTCATCATAGCTATTTCAAGCTTGGTTAATGACGAGGAAGTGACTGAAGCAGAATTTTTCACCATGATGGTCAATTCCTACTTAGTTTAATTTCATCCTACTGGTTGGCAGTAATGCATTTAGAATGTTTGAAAATGATGCATGGTTCGTGTACTTGAATAGTTTCATCATCAAAAATGTGTGTGTGTGTGTGGGGGGGGGGGGGGGGGGGGGGGGGGGGTGGGTGGGT
>JASKDV010063269.1:0-13354 GCA_032466395.1 Aegires albopunctatus | reverse complement strand
CCCCCCCCCCCCCCCCCCCCCCCCCGGGGGGAGGGTAAGGAAAATGACAATATTTTGTATGAACAATTAAATTTGATTGTATTTTCTTTACTCTACTCATCCTCTATGATATTATTTAATGAGGTATAATTTAATTTTAAAAAGAAAGCCCCTAGAAACCATTAACATACATAAATGCAGCAAAACAAAGCTACTTTGTGAGATTCCATCCATTTGTAAAAAAAAAATAAAATTGAAGTATGAAAGTTACAGCACCAATTGACAGCAAATGAAAATAATACTAGAAAATTGACATGAAGTTATATCTCAATCATTTTCTGTCCTAAGATGTACTCCTTACTAATGATGAGAGTCGATTTAATTATGAATATTTCCCCTGAGTATTAAAAAAAAAAATTATCAACAAAATGTTTAGCAATATAAAAAAACAAAAAACAACAGAAAAAGAACAAAACAATGCAAGGTAAATAACAAAATAATTGAGATACTTGGAACCATAACATTTCTTTCCTTAACAAATTCACTAATTTGCATTTGAAATTGACCTTTCCAATTTAATGGACAGCAGAAATGAGCCAATACTGTTGCAAATTTGTAGAACTGTATCACTCTACAAAAACAAAATTTAGGCAGAACAGTTTTCTATTTGGCAAGTCTCTCCAAGTAAGCATTATAGGCAGCTGACTGGAATTTTTGAGCGGCCTCTTGAGGATTTTGGGCTTGATAAATTCCCCTCCCAACAATGATTATATCTGAGCCACGTTTGGTAATCACTTCATCTGGAGAAAGGTACTGCTGTCCTAATGAATCTGTGCCTGGTTCTAATTGGACTCCTGAAAAAAGAATCAATTAGAGCAAGAAGGCTTAAAATATTGAGAGCATCAAAATAAAATTCAAAAAATATATATACGTGAATAAAGAACAATGTAAAAATTACAGATTTGTTGATTTTATAATAAATGTATCATAAAATTAAAAGACACCTTACATCAATACACTTTACTATTACTGGGTGAATATCTGTCCAGTACATGAAGAAGTTGCTATAGTCTCCCTGTAATGACCGTACAAATCTAACCATAAGATTGCAATCGTCCATGATATTTCATTGAAATTTTGTACGAAGACTAAAATTTGTTATGATCATGAGCCTAATTTCTCATGAATCCTTTTGTTAGTTTCAAGATTGCCTTTTGTGCTTTAAAAAAACTATAACACTGGCCAGGGTGAACTTTTCGCATTTCTTCCATAATACTTCTGTGTTTATTTTTGAGCATATCAAAAAATAGACCA
The DNA here is from genome assembly GCA_032466395.1 of Aegires albopunctatus. Lineage (NCBI taxonomy): Eukaryota > Metazoa > Mollusca > Gastropoda > Nudibranchia > Aegiretidae > Aegires > Aegires albopunctatus. Next base: position 12,061 of record JASKDV010063269.1, on the reverse strand, counting down.
TTTTTCAAAGACTTAATTGAAATTGACTTCTTTTTCAGGAGCTCAATGGTCAAATTGGTTAGGAACACTCTCAATACTTTGGCAAGGTGATTGGGTGCCGCACAGAGATTGCGGGTTCAATTCGTTCTTGCTTCACTAGATTTTTTTCGTTTCTTCCATTGTAAGAATATTGTCTTTCTCTCTTAGGGTCATCCTATAACATACATGTTTTCAATTGTTATTTATAGGGCCACAGCCTACCACATTAAACACCGTAACTTATTGTACAATTCAAACCAAAGGCCCCTACTCAGATGCTTATTCACACATGTTTATGGTAAACAGCTGAAAGTTTGGGGACTGTTGTAACATTTAAAACAGAGAAAAATATCAAAGGAAGTCGCCTCTTTGAAAGAATGGAAGCAAACAGACTCCAAATTCAATATTTGTTGGGTTATTATAAATGTAAGGCAACATGCAAAGATTCAGAATCAACAGTAAGAAAGCTGAGAAAATTAAACCATACCTAGATCATATTGGGGTTATGGTTTCAATTATTTATCCTTACAAGATCTTATAAGTCAATCTACTTATAAAACTGTCCTACCTAGGTCAAACAGCTTACCTGGGGTCATATTAATGAAAGCCTGATTAGGGGACACATTTCCTAAACTGATAAATCCAATCACAAAATCTTCATGTTCCTGTGCAAGTTGTACAGTTGCTGGAAAAAAAAAATTATAATAAAAATATATACATTTACATCAGTAAGTTCAGGAAAGTTTTAGATGGTATTTATTGACTCTCTCCCCTCCCTTAAACATTAATGAAAAGGAATTTTTTCTAATGCTGTGAGAGTGGTGAGAGTGAAAATTAGAGCCCTATCTTTTAGCTAAAATACAAAGTGAACCTACAGCAAGTGTCTTTACCTAAATAGTAAATAGCATTCATCTTCAGAACTGACCACTATTAAAATTGTCATAACTGTTCCTTAAGAGTTTAATGAGCACTCAAGTTTTCTATACAGTAGATCGCAAAAACAAAATCCAATGATAAAGTAACGTTTAATTGTGCTAACTAAGAGGAGTGCCCAGACTTCAAAAGCAATCTAAGACATACTATTGCTGGATAAGCTATCTCCATAAAGATCAAAGTTCAAAGATTTCAGTTTGGTTTCAACAACATTTAGTTATGGTTCAATATCGGTTGTAGCAATAATGTATTTCAGATTACTGGTTAAACTGACCTACTACTGGTGAACAAATATTTCAATTTGATGGGCCGCTCCTTGCACAAATTATTTATCAATACTGAAGATCCAAATAAGGAACTTTAATAAATATAAACAAGTCCATTCAAGGAATGATTTCTTTAAATCAAACTATTTATACAAGCACTATATATTACATAGATCTAGTAAGCCTCTAAAGTAAAATGCATCTGCCTCACATACTCACCTCTCATGTCTCATGATTTGTGACTCAACTCCAATTAAGAACTAACAAAGCATGCATTTATATCATCTTCAATATTTCTTTATTCCTATATACCAACATTCTACGTTATGGCTAGAATAATCTCCTTATACTCATTGGCATTATATTAAACTATTTATGTAAATGATTGACTTGAAAGAGAATTTTCTAATAATATTTGCTGAACATATTTTAATTCAGCATTTTCTTAAAAATATCAATAGAACTTACTTCTTTGACAGTGCTTAGAATATTTTTTCATAATCTACAACTAAATGGTAAAAAGAATGTTGTCCTAATGGTTTGAATTTTCTTTTTGATGCAATGACAGTACAAATTATTGTTTATTTTTGTGAGTGTACAATCCATTAATTTTGCTCGTTTGCATATCTTTACATGTCAAACAACAGTACAAAAAATTCATGAAAGACAAATCTATGGACTTTTCTGAATACAATAAGAGGTCATGTGACATCCTAGTAGCCCTTAGTCAACAGATATTTGAAGCTAAAAATTGCAAGGCATGAACAAATAACACAAAGGGAGAAAATCCTGTAATTGTTAAGGGTCAAAATATTCGTTATTGTAATTGAATCTTTCCACTACTTTGGTGATACCAGGCTTTTCCAAGCCTATTCATAAACAGCCAAGAGTTGTTTTTTTTACATGTGTACAAAACATGGAACCTCCTAGATTATAGTCCATCTCTGATAGGAATTGGCATTAACTTTATTCTAGCAACTAAAGAATGGGGAGCAGAAGGAAACCAGAAAATTTTTATTTCAAATTCAAGACTTGGCTTGACCAAGCATCTTTAAAATATTCAAAAATATCTTACATTATGCATTTTTTATGATATCATCTAATTTCAAATATTTTTATGGTTTATACAATTCAAATAAAAGAGTAAAGAAAGAAGAAGAGAGTGAAAACAACAAATCAAAATACAGACCTTTTGTGTAATCCCCAGTGGCAAGATTTCCAGCACTGCTCATCTCAGCTATGAGCAAGCATCCCCTACCCTTAGCAGAGCCAATCTAAAATGAAAAATATCACATACTAAGATTTTAAAAACATCATGCATAAAAATATAAATTTGAAAGAAATTACCATACACAAAAATTAAGTAAGGCATTTGAATAAAGTATGAAGCAAACTCCAATGGTCATGAAATGAGTAAGGTTTTGCCATGCTAAATGCATTTGGGTTCAATCACATTCAAATGGGTAGAAATGGGAATGTCAAAGCAGAAAAGTCAAATTGTCAAATAGTCATTAACAAGCTTCAACTTAAAGAATGAATCGTTCGGGTAATATATCTTTCGGTTATATTAATACAACATATTTTCTTTTGAGGTAATAAATACTAATGTTATACACAGATAATGATATTTCAATTTTTTCACTTAACTCAATGGCAATTGCAATTACAATTTAAGAATCATTGTCAAACTATAGAATTATAAGGCAAAAGGGAAAAGCTTATTCTTGTTTATTTATTTGACTGATGATCAGTTTAAACAAGGTTGATAGCACTCCCTAATACTGGTACTCATTTTCACCACACCAAGTAGACATTAATAGGCAGCATAGGTCTTTTTTAAACACAAAATCAATGCAAACCTTTTTAATAATCAACCAAAAGTCTTATCAAAATTGATGCCTTGTTAAGTTATGCAACATGCCACTCAGAAACAGAAATTTTATATATACTTAAGACACCACGCTTTAGTGGAAAATATTTCCTGTTTCACATCATTTTTATAGATTATTTCTTTTCTATTGCTCTTAATGTAACGCTCTAATGCTAAATAGATTTATGTCATTCATACTATTATCAAATAATTTTTCATAGACTGGTTTGTTTTCTAGATTTAATCAGGAGCCCCCTTGGTGGCAAGCAGTGATTGGTAAGGTAAGTTAAACGATGTCAGAAATCAAATTACTTTTTTGAGACCGTTCACAACCCCAGGACCAGGAACTATATGAGCATTGATGACATCAGCCCATTCACTGATACGATATACGCCACCACTGTATTGCTGTACCACTGTGTTTCCGATGTCAGCAAATTTCCTGTGGAAGGTGTGAAGAGTAGCATTATATATATATATCTACATTTATGTTTTATAATAAAATTTAGCACAATACAATATTATTGAAAAATGGAGAAATACTTGTAAAAAGGATGTTTAAAGACCCAAGCTGGAGAATCGTTCACAACAACACTCACAGGCCCCTTTCAAATTAAGAGTGGTGCAGGGATATGTGCTGTCTTCTTTCCTGTTCCTTCTAGCCATTGACTTTGTTATGAAAAGAAGCTTAAAAAACATGAGAAACGGAGACCCTAACAAGAGACCTTATGAGCCAATTAAACGACATGGACCTTGCCAACCTTGCATTATTTCACACAACTACCCGGTACATCCAAATGCAGGACAACAAATCTAGAAGAAACGGCAGGGAACGCAAAAATCATGAGATTGAACGCAGGAAACAAAATACCTATTCTTTCGAACAATAACAAAGAGTTTGAGGGAGTTGAGGGATTTACATACTTGAGCACACTAGTGGCTACACTCATGCCGATGTAAAATACGTATCATCATACCGTACTGCAAAAAGCAAAACACAACATAAGCCATGTAAATCTTCAAAATCAGATGACAACAAAAACAAATCTTAAACTCCAATGAAAAATCAGTAATCCTCTATGGCTTTGAAACTTGGAGAACAACCAAAACCATTCTCCATCATGTCCAAACATTTGTAAAAAATGTACCTCGGAAAAATTCCCTTATATATAATAGTTTGCCAAAGCTAGAATAAAGAAGTATGGAAGAAAAAAAAAAGCATGACAAGAGAAACCATTAACAAAGAGATATACAGAAAAGGAAATCAGGATAAAAGAGAAAAAGGACAGACAACATTACTAGAACAGCTTTACATTGGAATCAACCAGGGTAAAAGAAAAGAGGGAGGCCGGAGGCCAAAGTCCAGCTGGAAAAGAGACCTCCTTGAGGAGCTGGGAAAGACTGGATCCGATTGTCCTGTCATGAGATGGAAAGGCTTGCTAGGAACAGGAGGAGATGGAAAAATTTGGTTGGCGAGGTAAACCATTTCCTTTTGTCCATGAACAACGACCTTAGATTAAATACTGTAGTTAGGAAGAAGTTAGATGATTGAGAAGAATCATAGCAGCTGGTCAAGATACTCATTTCAGCAACCTCAATAAAACAGATATTGATGACACTGAGAGAAAAGATTCAAACTTAAAAATAAAAATGCTCAAATAATGTTTTAATACCTGTCTTCAAACAAAAGGAAATTGTGCTTAGATGCAAGGGCTTTCAAGGAATCAACCAGTCCTTGACTGAAATCTTCTATGATGTCAACATGTGTTTTCAAAAGGCAAATGTGGGGTCCAGCTTGCTCCACAAGCTATGAGAGAAAAAAAGGTAAATTATATCGCCCTTCCTTTAATTAATAAGCGGGGTTGGGTAACAGGAGATGAGTCATCTGTATCACTAAATTAACAAAAAATGGCATATTGAAGCTAGTCATTAAAATTAAAATTCCACTTTATTCATCCCAGAAGGGAAATTTGCCTTTTGGTATTTACCGTCACCAAGCGTCAGCCGCAAGAACAGCGCTGTAAACGTAGACAATTCGTGTAAATAACCTTGCCCAAGAGTTAAACACGGTGTCTCCACAGAGAATCGAACCCATGACCTTTCACATACGAGTCCAACGGCTTAACCGTTCTGCCACCATGCCATAATTGTTCTTGAGTATAAAAGAAATTATAGATAATAAGGGTTCATTACACAGACGTGACATCTTTCTACTCATTTTTTTCCTACAAAATTTGGTATCAATAGTGTTTTCTCTATTTGTTCATTCCGGCCTTTATAAAAGATAATGATAGATATTATATAGGCTTTGGTCCATATCTCAACACAAATATAGATTTAAAGGTCATGATAGTTCATCACTCTTCAAGAAATATTGATGCATTAAAAAAAATAGTAATAATAATATTAATAATAATAATAATAATAATAATAATAATAATAATAATAATAATAATAATAATAATAGTAATGTAATAAAAATAATAATATTAATGCTTTATAATACAAACCTTTAATAAATCAGAGCTCTTTGTCACATCCGCCGATAAGGCAAGGTTGCTATTTTTTTCCTCCATAATTTTAAAAAGACGTCGACCAATGGAGTTTTTGCATAATTTAGCTCTTTCAGAAAAACTTAGTACCTGCAATCCACATTGACATATAAATGGTGTTTGATTTATTTTTGTTTTAATGATTGACAGATAACAATAAAGAAATAAGAATGAGATAGATTGATAGAAAGATCGACAGATGGGCAGATAAATGGAAACATAATCAGTTAAATCGATAAAAAAAAAAAAATACATAGATCAAATACATGTCAAAAATCTTATTTCTTATTTTGAAGCATTTTGGGCATTTTACATTTGATTATAAATTAACTACGGGTATAAACACTGACTGCATCCATTGTGGCATCGTGGTCTAGTCGTAGACATTGGGGCTGGTGATCAAAAGGTCCCAGCTCCAAATCCTGGAAGGGTGCGATGTTGAGTTCTTGGGAAAGGCTCTTTGCATGCATTTCCTCACTGTAACCAGGTGTAAAATAGGTAAATGGCTATAGGTAGAGTTAGATCTTGTCAGTATGCTAGAGAGAGGTGCCTTTCATCTAGTCGCATCTTTGAATGCTTGTTAGGGGTTGAGAATGTTTTTGGAATGAAGGCCTGTCAGAGAAACTCTGTAATGTGCATTAAGCACATTTAGTGGGAACACAACACACTATATAAATAAAACTCTTTCTCTTCTGCTCATTATCGTTATTTTTCTAAAAGAACATAAATATATTTATAAGAAGATTGAAAGAAGAAGGAAAGGAGAGTGGGAAGGGGAGGGATAGAAAAATTTAGATCTGGATGATTAACAGGCCTCTCAAGCCCATAAAGCCTATTTCAGGATTTTTGTTTACAACTTAGGCGACATGGTACATTGACATTGAATCAATTCTACTGTTGGGCTTTTGATCGTCTTGTTGTCTAGGTTGTTCCATTGTCTTATTGTTCTTGGAATGGGAAGAAGCTGTTTCTGAAATGTTGGACCTTATGTGGGGATTCATAAATTTGATGAGTAATAACTTATATTGTTATGTATCTGTTTGTTCTTGCAATGAACTTATCTTGAATGATGATTTATGCAAATCATCCATTAAATCATCCATTCAAATTATTATATGTTATCCAAATATGTAAGATGATGTTCCAGAGAAGACCATTTCTATTCACTCAGGCATTGGTAACATGCCATTTTTCTATAAATTTACAATGTAGTACGAATTGCACTGCTCTTCGTTGTGCTTGTTAATTCAATATATGTGGGTTTTGCAATATGGGTCTCAAGATGAGCTGGCATACTCCAGGGTTGGTCTGACAAGAGCAGTGTAGGCTGGACCTAACATTCTGGTGGCATTTGCTCAGATCCTGATGAAGGAAACCAAGAGGTTTGTACGATCATATATTTAAATGTACACCAAGATACATGTGCTGCTGATCCATTGGAGCATTCCAATCAACAAGGTGTAGGCATGAGGAAGGATTTTGATACATTGTTGTTGGTAATAATATTGCCTCACTGACTGCAACTTTGATGGATGGAATTTTATGCGCCATCTGATAATCCACTAAGCAAGTATTTTGGGGTCTTTCTGGAGGCATTTGGCACTGTCTTAAGATAGAACTTCTCAACATAATAATATGCCATCAGCTAAGAGTTCACTTTCTGGGGAAAGGTCTTTTCCAAGGTCGTTTGTAAACAAGAGAAAGCACAGTGGACCTAAGATGGTACCCCCGAATAACAGTATGGCTTTACCTTTCCATGATGACTTAATGTGTTCTTTCAAATAGACAGCTTTTGAACCACTTTACAGGGTTCTCTTATCCTTGATGCTTTATGGTTTCTGATAAGTTATCATGATTGCTATGTTCCTTATGCGTAGTGCTCAGGTTTCTGGAGTAGACTGCAGTATCAAATGCCTTGCTGAAATCTAATATCATTATATTTCTCTATTCTTTCTCATCCACTGCTTTTAAAATAATTCCAAGTGTCGAAATAAGTTGCATTTCACACAAACTTTGTTCCCTAGATCTGTGTTGGTAGTTGACCAGGATTTAGTCTTTATCAAGGTAATTCATATGACATGTACCAAGATTTTGCAAGTAATAGAAAAGGGTGCAACAGGACGGTAGTTAGATAAGTAGCTCCTCCTTCCTTCTAAAAATGGCAGTAATGTTGGTGTGATTCAAATTGATGGGTGCATAAATAATATTAGCAAATTAAAGTAGTATGGTACAGTGACAGGAAGCTATCTGAGCCAGTTGCCTTTCATACATTGAGGTTGTTTAGCTGTTTTATAATTTCATGAGTTGAGAGAGAGAAGAGAGAGAGAGAGAGAGAGAGAGAGAGAGAGAGAGAGAGAGAGAGAGAGAGAGAAAGAGAGAGAGAGAGATGACTGACAGACAGACAGACAAAAAGAGAGCGAGAGCAAGAGAGAGAGAGAGAGGGCGAGAGAGCAAGAGCAAGAGCAAGAGAGAGAGAGAGTAAATCATGATGGTAGATAGATATAATTACAATGGACAAAGTACCTGTGACTTGACACTGGATGGTACTGGTTTATCGGGACTAAACTCATTATCAGCTACATACTGCATTATTCGTTCCACCATCTCTTGCTTTAACTTGCCAGCAACCTTAAGCACTGATAAGATATCTTTCATGGTGAATACACTGTAAAACAATATTAATTATTTTTAATATCAAGATTATTACAATTATTGTTATTACTATCATCTTCATTTCTATTTTTATTACAATTTTAATTATTCTCATTCTTCTTCTTTTTCCTCTTCTTCTTCTTCTTCTCTTCTTCATTGTCTTCTTCTTCTCATCATCATCATCATTAAAGATGGTCTAAAGATAGTGGACTCAAAACTTAAAAAACAAATTAGAAATGCAAAATTCAAATACAAAAAGAAATTAGAAGACAACTTACATAATAACAACACAAAGCATGGGACAGCACAAAAGAGGTGGTTGGATGGAAGAAAAAGCCGAACTGTCTGAATGTAAGTGAAGATGTGTTAGAATATACAAACAAGTTAAACTCTTTTTTACAATATAGTTTCGATACCCGAGGCTTCAGGACGGAATCTAAATCTATCATATCTGACATTATGAATGAAAATTCTGATCACAAAAACATGCAAATTAAAGAATATGAAGTCAAAAATCTTTCATAAAAATGTATCCTAAAAAGTCCCATGGGTGGACCTGTTGTTAAAGGAAGAGTTCTAAAGTTGTGTTTTCATGAAATGAGATTTATTTTCACTTGAAATTATTCCAGTGCCAAAGAAATGAAAAATATCTGTCATAAACGACCTTCGCCCCATAGCTCTCACAAGTATTGCCTTTAAAAGTTTTGAGCGGATAATGTTTAGTTATATCTCATCAAGTCTTAGCATTGCCCAAGATCCATTTCAGTTTGCTTACAGAACCAAAAGAAGCGTCGACAACTCTATCCTTATATTCTGTGATAACTTATTATTATTATCATTATTTATTAATATTATTTCTATTATTATCATTATTACAAATGTTTATTGAAGGTCTTTCAAAAATTAATTTCCCCACAGACAAAGATCAGAAAATGAACATATTTATCATGTATTTTTTTCTTGGTTATACTTTCTGATTTTGAGAACTATGACTAACTTTTTACATCATTAGGATACCAAGTCTTTTGATAAGAATTGACCACAGCCGTTTATAAATGCGTTACGTTAAGATAAAAGATATTATAATAATAAATAATTAACTTCTTACCCCTCGGAGAATATTGATTATAAAAAATATATAGCCAAAGAGTATTCAGCCAGCAATGGTTGAACTCAATGTATCAATTACGTAATTTTAAGTTCTACAATACTTTTGAATGTGAGCTTAATCTTTTCTTTAGAATAATTAAATTAATTATCAAAGATACCTGTATAAAGTAATACCATCAACTTTCAGTTTTTCAGAGCCCCCTTGTTGCCTGTTTAAAAGCACAACTGCTTCTGTCACCTTTATTCCAACATCTCTGAGAGACTGGGGAGAGACAAAAAAACAATCCCCAATACATGTACATATATCAGTAATAAACACGGACATTATGAATATAATGTATATATATATATATATATATATATAATATAAAAGGGGTTTTGTGTAAACAACCGTCCCGCTTGAATTAAATGAGAGAGTCAAATAAGTGATGATTGCAGCCAACTAAAGACTGGGGCTATAATCGAACGTTGAACTCAAATCGACAATTGTTTATGTAACCATTGTCCCCTTCCCAAATCTATGATGTCAATATTGCTGCCACTATTTCAAAATCATTGTTTCAAAATCCATGTAAATTCACATAAAATCAATAACCCTGCTTTCATTCACACATTTAGTTCTTTCCATGATTGCTATTACTTACTTTTAATTTAATGTTAACAACCCACTAGGCTGCAGGGGCCATCAGCAAAGTGCTAACAAAATGCGAGAGGAATAATAAGAATAGTTGTAGTGATGGTGAGTGCCATTCCATTTGAGAACTTGCAATTTAAATTAAAAGTTTTGAGCTTTATAAGAATTTTGGTAGAAAACGCATCTGGCTTGTGTGACCAACCCATGAGGTGCAAATGAGTGAGAGGCATTCATAGGTGAATCGGTGTAGTGCAGAACAGTTGAATGTCAGTCCTAGTTTGTACACGTCTACTTTCCTATTTCCTCTCCATTAATAACTTTCAAGCTGAAGAGATTTTTAATGACAAGAGGTCATGAAATAAGAGATGAACCAGACAAACAATATCTACAACTCTTAACAATGTCTCTAAAACTGAATCCACATTCCTAATTAGCAATTAGATGTTACCTTAGCTGTCTCAGCAACGCTTGATCCACTTGATACAACGTCTTCAACTATGAGACATTTATCTCCTTCAGAAAATCTACCTTCTATAAGCTTTTTTGTCCCATAATCTTTGGCTTCCTTTCGTCGAATGAGCATTGGGACATTGTTATTTGCAGACATAAGCTGGTGATTGAAGAAAAATAGCAATAATAGTATTACACCAACAAATGAAATGTTTTAAAACGGAAGGATCATAAGTATATCTAGATTGTTCAGGCATTGAATTCTATTTATATAACATTTGTATTCCCATATCATAGGGAGCATTGCCTCAAGTTCACAGTCAGACTCTTATTTTTGGTTCTTAGTCTCTTTGGGTTGCTAACTATTCAACCTCAGTTACAGATTGAATACAAAATAGGTCGTCATTATCAGGACTGGCTTGGGGAGAAAAAATGTGAGGTCAATGTGCACCAGAAGAACATAAAGGTGGGGAGGCCTCCTACCTGAAACACTTATAATAATATTGGCCATATGAGTCTGGAACTAACTCACTTTGTCATGGTCACCATTTTCTTTGTCAAGTCACAGTATTCACTAATATCTAGTGAGGCTGGTGTCATGTAGGCTTTTGTGTCCGATTAATGATTAGCAAACTATAAAGTGTTAAACTGTTGCAAAGTTACAATGAGGGTTGGAGTCAGAATAATGAATTGTCAGATATCTTATAGAGAAGTTAAAGTGTCACATAGACTGTTTGTTGATTTACCAACATAATTGTTAACCTCAGACCCTAAGAAAAATGTATTTGCCAGAGGGTATGATTTTTGCTATTTTGATAGAGGTAATACAATTAGTTCACAACTCAAAATTCATTCCATTTACATTTGATATTTTGATGTCTAATATGGCTGAGAGGTTTAGGTGTCAGTGACAGCATCCTCATTCAATATTCAATTGAGGGATTTAATCCATGGAGATGGAGATGTTCTCTTTAATTATTTCTTTCTAATGCTTATTTTTTATGTGTATGTTTTCACAGCCTTTTAATGGAACAAGGCAAGGGTTTTTCTATCTTCCTTCTCCACTCTATGTTGATTCATCTAGTATAAAAAAGAAAAGACTATAGTGTTAGGATCAATTTTTTTTATTGTTAGGGGGGCGGGGTTTTTAAAATGTTTAAAATTTTCATAAAATTAACAATCACATTTAAAAGAGACCTATTGAGCACAAACTAAACAATGAAGTAGATGGTAGTAATGGCTGGGATGCAAACTAATGTTGGTCGTGTAAAATGCAGTATACCACAATTTTTCCATGTAGGCACAATGTGCTATTGTAACAAATTTACATCTCTTGTATTTACAATATGAATACCGGTAAGTATCAATTTTACACTTCACAACAAGTCAATTACCGCGATCGGTTTAATTCCAGTTCCACATGTTCATATCAATCTTTAGGATCTACCCCTCAGCTCTAGAATCATTCCATGAGAATGAGAAGATGCAATAGGAGTTTATATGTGAGCGTATGAAAATATTTTATATTTTTCATTATAAGTCATATACAGATAGATAGAGAGAAAGAAGTAAGAGA
>JASKDV010063158.1:0-15517 GCA_032466395.1 Aegires albopunctatus | reverse complement strand
ACCAGTGCGTGCGTAGCACCCAACGTTCTGCGAATCCAGCACGCACTAGAGCGGGCTTAGCGCCTCTCGGGTTAAGAGGTTCAGCATTGTTGCCTTAAATCCATACCCATCTTTAGAAATTTGCTAGAAACGGTGCATTTTTGAACTCCCAGCAGTATGGCAACAAAATTATAACAAGTTCTTCAATGCTAGATAGAAGGCAATGTTCTTCAATTAATAAGAGAAATAAATCTACCGATTAAAAGAAAAGGAAAATCATCTGAAAAATTGAGTTATGAGCAAGATATATCTTTTGCTATCATTTTTAACTAAATTGGGGAGGGATCAAGTGATCAAGCAAAAACAAAGCTAATCAATCACATTCAATATGTCCACAGTATACACATAAAGGATGAAGAAAATTCAGACTCAGTAAAATTGAATGAAGATGTATTTTAATCCAATCAGAAAGCATTGATAAAAGTCAAGATTTTTATATCCCAACAAACAAAATGAAATAAGAAAAGCAACATTGTAATTTGTCAGCATGAACTACAAAAAGAATGATAAAAATTACACTAAAGACAGAAAGAAAGAAAAATTCATTGGCCTTTAAATTTGTCATCAAATAATATGCAATCCACCTAATGTCTCAAACCAAAATAAAAATAAAAATCTAGGTGTTCTTTGTCCCTTATGTTATGTTTACATCATAGCATGATTATAAAATCAAATAATATGATTACAATTACAATGCAGTAATTAAAAAGGAAATTTGATAAAAATGATGAAAGTAACAATATGTCTTTCACGCTTACTTTCAAAGGAGCAATTTTGTATATCGACAGTGTTTTTCTCTAATCCTGTAAATGGAAAGACCAGTTACATGGTTAGAAAAAAATATTGTCTGACGTGTACCAAATGTTGTTCAAGGGCATGTAAAGATAATCTTTGTCTTCTCGTTAAAATATTCATCTTGATTATCTATAAATCAAGGACACATTAGATTCATTAATTGAAATACACATCCATGAAACATCAAAAAGGGACTAAAAACATCAAATTTTAATTGGTCTATATGTAACTGATACCGATAAAATAACATAAGTCACAGGTAAGCATTAAAAAGCTGACAGAATAGACAAATACCATAAATAAAGATGAATGGATTACAACATGACATAGTCATTAATTATGGAAGAAATAATACATCATTAAAATTTGTGGGTACAAAAAGCAAAATATATAGAACAATCATGATTGTTCAGACATTTTACATAAGAAATTAATTGGTAGCATAAGAATGTTAGAGTTAGAATCAACTTCTTTGCTGTCAAGCTTAAATACACCTTCTGTCCCATGAACACTTATGAGCGATCCACTTGATTCACGATTGTCTCCTGCAATTACTTTGGCCTAAGGAATCATTGAAACAGAAAATGAAAATATTTCAGAGATATAAAAATGCAAAAATGGACAAAATATATCCTATACAAGAATTATATAAAGATTATGACAATTATAAGGATTGTTTGTTAAAATTATAATCATTAATTTACATTTTTTCATGTGATTCTTTTTTCATTTTTTTATGCCTGAAGACATTTTTTATTATAAGTTAATCTATTGTTATTAGTATGTGTTATAATACTAATGTAATGTGTATAGTTCAATCACTTCTACAGAATGTAATGATATGTGCATTGGAATAATAAAGAAATTGATGAGGGAAATCATGTAATAGACAATGTTGAAAGAAGACAGAAACAGCATAAACCACTATCTATCAAAATAATATACCTTATCTCCCTTTTCAGGTAGAACTGGTTCCAAATGTTCACATGTGATATTGACAGTCTTTTCCTCATCAGTGAGATACACAGCACACATTCCACCCTTAGTGATATAGAAAATATATGGAATTTTACAATTTTCATGTCTATTAATAGCATAAATGTAATACACCAAGGAAAATTATCAAACACAGGTAAATTTAACACTACTCATCTCTATTACTAAGTAGTTTAATTAACTGTTAACATATGTATATTTCTCATTATATACTAGGAGCGTGCAGGCTGCGAGTACCAGTACGAGTTAATTCGTAGACCTTGAGTGTGAAGTATCCATACACGATTTCTTACATTAACATGACTACTCCCGACATTCGTAATTCGACTGAAGTTATCGTGTTCCAAGAGAGAGTAGTTAGCTTGAGCGTCGAGTAAGTTGTCATGTCCCTGACGCCAAGAGAGCAGAATTAACTGAACAGTGTGATAAGTCGGAATGAACAGTATAAGAAATTGAGAAGAGGAGTGGGGGAAACATCCAGCCACACCGCCCCACACTTTTGCGGAGACAGCATAATAATAATAAAGTTTTAAAAAAGAAATAAGTGTGTCCGGTGGTGTCAGCAAGGAAGGAGAGCAGTTCCACCATCCCCCTTCCCACTCTTTTAACCTTGAGGCGTCTTACGCTTACACTATGAAAGCTTTGATTTTATATTTATTGCTATTGGATATCTTCCCTATATTATGTGTGTGTGTGTGATGGGAAAAGAAAAAAAAGCCAATAGCCTTGTCACCGACTTTAACATTATCATTAATATTATAGCTAAGAAGCTCAATGAAACAGAAATATACATGACCTAGCCTAGCATAATAATATTATGTCTCAGTTGGTGTGTGAAATCAAAGTGTGTTTAGTGTTAGCTTATTGGTACAGAGGAGACATCGTAGATTCTTTGATGTAGCATTCAAGAAAGGCTCCAATAGGGAAGTGGGGTGTGTATTTGATTAGGCATTATGCTTGGTGCATGAAGACCAAGCGGTCTGTCTTGGTGAAAACTAGGGCGAAGAGGACCTTTCATCCTCTTTCGGGCATTACTTGTCAAATAGGGGAAGGGAGGTGACATCTTGCATAGCAAGAGAGACAATTGCTTCATGGAATAGAGTCTCGTCGGGATACTCGTCTTGGGCATATTGTGTACTTCGAACGAATGGTAGTTGTATGGTATTTCTTTAGGCATCGTTGGGATACTCGAGCTGGGCATTCGAGTTACATACTTGAGTTAGGCAATCGTCGAATGTGTGCAATTTGCAGGCAGACACATACATTTTTCTGTCTTGGTGAAAGCTAGGGTCTTTTTCAGGCTACATAGTGTAGGTTTCATTTTTGTTTTATTTTGTTGCTGTTGCTGGGTTTATTTGTTTTGTTTTTTAAATATAACTCATTCAATGATAAGTTAGAATTTGATAGGAGTATATCATACTCTCTTGGGCATTGGACCAAACCATAGCAAAAGCAAAGCAGGCATCCTCTTTCATAGTCTAGTGTCACCTACTGTCAATATGCCTACTTTGATGTCACGAGTATCGGGATGAGTACCCGACAGGATTTAGAAGGCGGGTAGCCAGCGCTTATTATATACCATTACTGTGACTGTCAAAATAACCATATAAGTTATGACTAATGTAAATAAGGTTCATCCTATATCTGTGAAAGCACTATATGTGGCAACGATGGCACAGCAGCTTTTCAAGTAGCACCTGATGTGCTTCCCCAAGACGTGGCAAAGAGAGGCAACTTGAATGGAAATTTCCATTCATTATTAAAGTATTAGAAAGTTTGACTTAATGTAACATTGAGAAGTATTGGTCAATGAGATTTCAAATTATTTCTATCTTTGACATGATCTCAAGATCCTTTTATTAGTCAATACAGAGGCATGACATAAAAAAAAAAAAGAAATGCTTCCAATCACCATGATTAGGGTCAAGACAAGAAAATGGCTAGACAGTAGACAGGTCCTCAGTGTGTGGGGTCATTTCCGATAAAATAATGAGCGCTACAAAGGTTAAGAGAAAGAGAGAGCAAGCAGAACAGTTTGTCAACCTTTGAATAATTAATTATAATTATGACTTTGACCCATTGGTTCTCAAAGCAAGCTTTAATCAAGAGGTGGCATTTTACAAGTTGTTTAATATTTCACAAAAACATTGTGAGTATTTAGAAGAGGTAAAGAACAACAAATGCAACAAGAAATGAAATTAAGAATTTAATGAATGTTAAACTTACTGAAATACTTCGAATAACACCAGTCTGGTAAATGAGTTGATCATTATCATGAGTAGCTTTGACTTTCACCACTATGTCAGTGGTATGCCAATCGGATAAACTTGAGTCCATAGCTGAAAAAAGTTTTAGAGAACAGATCTTAAACTGAAATTATTTCCCTCTTTATAGACAAGAGAAGGATAACCAACAAAACAAAACTAAAACAGAAAAGGACATCAAGAGATCAAAGCCGGAACAATAAGTTGTCTGAAATATAATTATGATTTGATCTAAAAGGAAATCCCCTTCTTTTCATTCTAAAAAAAAAAATATATTTTTTTTCAAATTACCTGTTCCAGGTGTTTGTGGTGTAAAGGGGGCACTTGGAGTCATGGGACTGTACCCCATAGGAGAGGGACTGCCAGCATAACTTCCAGGACTTGGACTGGCCAGACCAGCTGGACTTGGAGTGCCAACATAGCCAGGACTTTGAGCTGGTGATAAGAATTAAAATCATCAGCATTTTCATCTCTCAAAAAATCAATACAAAAATTCTTAATTACACTGAATACGATTGCATATTGCTAACAGCGATTTAATTAATGTTTTTCCTACTTCAAATTAATACAGTAGACTTGATTAAGCCAAGAATAGTAACGTCAATAAGATATATAAAATACATACACATGTAATCAAAATAATCATTAAGATAGTGGACAATTGATAGTAAAGGAAATAACTTCTGTTTCTATTACTATTACCTTTGATTTACTTTATAGCATGTCAAAGCCATTCTTTGGCATCTTTTATCCTTGACCAAATGAACATGATTATTTCAATAAAAAAAGAATAAAACTAAAAACCTTCATAGCCTCCAGGTGACGGAGCAGGATATGGGGAATAGGCACTGCCAGGAGTCTGAGGTGTGTATGGCCCCATTGGAGAATCTGCCTGATAGCCAGGGGTGGCAGGATTTGGTGTACCTCCAAAATCAGCGGGAGATGGTGAATCGTCATAATTGTAGTCAAAGTCGTTGCTTCTAAAAATGAAAAATACATTTGATAATTTAGTATTTGTTGAGAATGAAAGATGATATCAAGAAAATTCTTTAGAAATTTTTGAAGTCATAGAATCCTATCAGATCTATATACAGATGTAAGGAATAAGTATATAATTGGTCATGTTTCATTGGTCACTTTTCACTTACTTATTCAATTTGCTTAGTTTATTCCTTAAGTTTTAAATGTTTTCATGAAATAAGCCAACTGTTGTCCAAAAATTTCTTTACAGTGTGAACCTCACCAAAAGGCAATTGAAAAACAAGATAATTAAAAGATTATTTTTCTCAAATTCAAATTGTCATGTCTTTTTCACATTTAATTTCGCATGTAGCTTTACATTGAATTACATTATTACAATTCTTTTAAGATATACAACATAGTAGTAATCCATACATTTAACAGTTCAAAATTTAATTACCTTGAAGGTGTATTGGCATTTGAAGGATCCCAGGCACTGCTACCTCCACCACTAGGAGTTCTGCCACCTGATTCGTGAGAAGGAGTCATTCCTCCATAGTGAGGTGTGCGGGAGCCATCATGAAGAGGAGTCTGAGAACCATACATGGGTGTTCGAGATCCATACATAGGAGTCTGACCACCATAG
Organism: Aegires albopunctatus; assembly: GCA_032466395.1. NCBI lineage: Eukaryota > Metazoa > Mollusca > Gastropoda > Nudibranchia > Aegiretidae > Aegires > Aegires albopunctatus. Next base: position 9,817 of record JASKDV010063158.1, on the reverse strand, counting down.
CTTGGAGTACGTCCTCCATAGGTTGAAGTTTGACCTCCAACAGGCTTTGGACCTCTGAGATTAAGGGGAAAAAAATGGATTTGGTAAACATAAAATAATCATTTTTATCTATCTGTAGAAGGAAACCTTTTAAAGTACGATATGAGGCATTAAAACACAAAGTAAGGGGTATAGTCATATATTATTCAAAGGCATATTAAAAGTTTGAAATTTATCACATTAATTAACATGTACTTTTTTATGCATGCACTTCAAAATGAATTTTTCACAATGATGAAAAGATCTTAGCTAATTGGTCCCACAAGATTTTTCTTACGTGATATTGTGAAGACGAGATCTGTCAACAGAGATAGTTTTACAGCTTGAGTGAAGCTCAACACGAGCAGTTGTCTCAGTTGCATCTTTCACAATGCCAATATAGCCTGAGAATAAAATGAAGACTGTTGTAAATATCTCATTATTACTCTTTATCCTTTCTCCCTCTCACGAAAAACCATAAAATTGCTAAATGCTATTGAAACGAATTGTACCATGCAAAGTCATATAGACTTTCAAATTTATTTTCCTCACCAAATAAATTACAAACCATTGTAAGAAACTATAAAATATTAATAAAAAAATAACAACTAACAAACAAAATGAAAGGACCATTAATTATAAAAATAAGATAAAAGGACAATGTAATAAAAAACAATGCAAATAAAAGCCTACCCTTGAAAGGACCTTGAACAATACGAACAGTTTGCCCAATGAGTTCTCTATCCCTTCGAGACATTCCTCCCCGACCAGCACCCCCTCCACGTCCACGGCCTCTATCTCCACCACCACTTGGATGAGCTGGACTAGAAATGCGAGGTGACATAGGGGCAAATCCTCCAAACGGTTGAGAGTTGGTTTGCTGTAAATAATCAAAATTATATATTATCATCATGAATTTTCTGCCACATTGTAAAATCCTGGACACAAAAAAATCAACAACAAAAAATCAGAAACATCCATCATTCCACAATCATTCTTTGTTTCATCCCGATTCCACTGTTTTTGGTAAACCAAATCAAAGAAAATGTTCAATCACCTTGTTTCCTCCAGCAAGGACAAGGTGACGGGTTCGACATACAAAATAACCACCATTTTCAGTCATCTTTCGAGACATGAGGAAGGCAAAATTTCTGTATAGATGTTTGATCTCCCCTGCTCGACCCTTTGAAAAGAAAGAGGAATGGATGCTGTCAGGTATATAAAACTAGACATCTTTGCTGATAAAAACAATCAAAGAAAACAATACTTAGAAGTTAAGTAACAACAAAACCCCAACTCCTTATTACCATTTTCTATGGGCTTGTCTTTTAGCCAAATTAATTAAAAACTCCTTTTTTGTTAAAAAAAAAGAAAAGAAATTAATTAAAACTTAAGCAATGACTATACATATCATAAAATCTATTTGATATACACGTACAAAGAAACTTATCTTTAGTTGATATGAATGCTTTATAAATGAAAAGACTAATTAAGAGTTGCCAGATTTGTTATGAAGGCACAACATTGGGATTCTGAATATGAAATCCTTGGATATTTAAGCAGATACTACCTGGACAAGAATTTTTTTCACATAGATTTTGAGATTCATTATCTCTTTTCTGGCCTTTCATTAACAGTAGTCTCGCACATAATACATCCTTATTCAACAAAGATCCCATTAAAGTTAGAAAATTACACTATGGAGAGCCAACATGGATAAGAAAACCATTTGTTTGGTTATCAAACCCAGTCACCCATGATTAGTTATCTCAGGGTTATTGAATGATGCCAGTTGTAGCCCTGTATATCTGACGAGATCTACTTCAATTTCTGTCATGCCATAGGAAAAATAATAAACGATGAAGATATCTTAATAAAGCTGTTGACAGTGTTTAATTGGCTCAACTTAAAATAACACTGAATGATTTTTTCTTCCTCCACAAATGATTTTAAGTACATTAACCAAATAAAAAAATATAGTTTTCAAAACATCTAAAGAATAAAAGAGCATTTTTTAACATAAAAAAGGCTACCTATCCATGAATTATAAAATTAGCTAGCCTACTCACAGAGTGAGGTCCTTCAATGACATTTACAATGTCCTTTACTTGAATGTTGTTATTTTCTGAGTCAAGTGCCACAGCATTGTGGGTATCCTTCTTTCTTGTAATTGATTGTGGTTTAACATTGCTTATCTGTAATAAGGAAATTTGAAAAATATGGAGAATGAATTTGTGATAATTTAAGCAGTGAGCTCCCACTCATCTTTATTCATATCTTTTAAATATTTCATGCAACGAATGAAATCTAATTACTAGTTATATCAATAGGTTAAGACATTTTTACCTTATTGTGCATACTCAAGACTTGAAAATTTTCCTTTTCTAGACGCACAATCGTTCCAACAGTCTGTGGACTTATAGTATTTACAAAATTAATGATTTTCTTCAACATGAAATATATAAATAGATCAATAATATGGTGAAATATTAATAACGAAATGCATAGAACAGTGTTAGCATTTTGTATATATATATTTGTTCTCTTTTTATTTTTGAAGGAATATAAAGATAAAGAAGATGAAAAAGAGTGAAGAAGACCATGCAAGAAAAAATCGACTGGTGCTCTTGGTATCATTATTTATAAACCTGGTAAAAAAATCTTTCTTCCCACCCTTTTTCAAAAAACATATTTGCTAGTTATACAGTCCTTGCTGATTATGTCATGGCTTCCATTCCAGTTTATCTCCATGACATTATCCCAGAGCTGCCAACCTAAGATTTGAAGAATTTGTATCCACAGAGTACCTAATTTGTATTTCATCGACTGATGTTCACACATCGTCATATTTATAATTTTATAACATCAAATCTCAAATATTGGCTCTACACACAAGCATGGTCCAGTTATAATATATAAATCCAATTAGAAAGAGTAGATTAGCCTGAATGAAATAAATTCCAAGTTAAAAATGTTAACCCTTAACAGTCGGGCGCCGTAACATGCCGGTAAAAAATTTTTTACAGGGGTGTTGCACGCACGGAAAACCATGAAAAATTTGGTTTCTTTGTTGTTCTTTTGATGTCTGACCGGCTATTCTGAAAACTTACCTATCACTTAGCCCCGCCCTTGCACTCCTGCCATTGGCCCAAAATTTAGACCTCAAAATGGATGATAACTGATGTGTACTCACCCCTCCCTTTCCTTTGATTAAGATTATTTAGAATTAGACCAATGATGCAATATGAATTATCATTCAGGCAAGTAAAAATATAAGAGCTTTAGATTTACAAAATCTATCTTTCAATAAGGAGACTACAAGATAGATCATAATCTTTTATCTTCCCTAGAAATATAATTTGACTAATTATACGCAATAAGCCCTTAGTACATAATATGTTTAACTAAATTGTTTCCATAATGGTCAGAATAAAAATCTAGCAACTTACTCAAGCATGACCAAATCTCCAAATTGAAACTGACCGAGAGAATCAACTCCTGTTGCCATATCTGAGCACAGCTGAATATCTTTTGGCAATACCTTCAACTATGGAGAAGAAAAAAAAATTTGGTGGTGTAAACTGGTACCAAAAAGTGTAATGTGCTTTATGTTCAATCCACACAGCCTTTCCTGAGTTAAATTGGACATGGTTTGTCAAAGACAGTTAAGGTGATGTTATAAGGTTGCTATAAAAGTAAAGGTCATATTAGATAGGGGACATATTTTTGTTTATATTGAATCATTACTTTTTTTTCCTGAAAATAGATAACTGGCATAGATTAAATGTTTTTTTTTCTTTCTTTTACTAAGGAGAAGACAGGTTTAGACTGAATCCAAACAATAACAATAATAATATTAATAATAATAGTAAGTGATTTATGTAGTGTCCATCATCCATATAATAATGCTCCATGGAGCTTTACAATTTTAACAATATATCTTACCTCATGCATAGTGAGATCAGAGAACAAAACTATGAATTTGTCCTCTACTCGCACAATGAGACCAGTGTCTCCTTCATATCTTCCAGCTATCACTTTGACATGATCACCCATTTTGAAATATTTTCTAAGCTCTGTGTGTGGAAACTCCAATGGCTCCTAAAATTCCATGAGGAAAACAGAAAACAAATTAATTGTGGAGGATTCTGTTTAAAAAAATATGAAGATACTCAAGATGAAAATATGCAGTAGACCACAAAATAAAATATAATAATAACAATTTGTTGCAAACAAATAATAGAATCGTTAGGCTTCTCAATACACCTTTAAAATCCTTAAGACCCTTTCAATTTAGAAATTACATTCTCTCTCTCTAAAATCACAATAAAAACTACTTTTAACTGGACCCCAACTCATATCACCAAATGTATAAATATATAATTTTTGAAGCAATTAGCTAAAAGCTCAGAATACTGGAATAGTAAAAAGTATACATTATCAGTCAAATCTCACAATTGCTAATACTCACTTTCAGTTCTTCATGTTTGGGCATCATTGTAATTTTATTTCCATCCACTTTGATCACTTTACCTTGCAAATTTTGCAATTCACCCTCTGCAACAACTACCACATCACCTGTTGCTAATGTGTGGCTTACTTCAGCATCAGATTTTTCAGGTACCACTGAAAACTTTTTTAAGGAATCAAACATGGCTGCTTATTTTTTAAAAATGAGAACATTCACTCTCTTCATTCTCTCTGAAGTCAATGTAAACAAAATCTAATGATGAATCATAATAGACAAGGATACATTCAACATCTATTCCTTCTGGCTGATCTTCGAACTTCTCAAGTTCAGCAAGGGTTGGTCTGATGCCCTCTGCCAACTGAAAATTGAAAGAGTGGACAATGGTTACTTGAATTCCTTCATGAATCAGCATAAATGCATTCAGAAAAGCTTTGACAACAATTAAATATACCTTTACATTAGCTGAGACATAAAAGGTAAAATAAAATAAAGCCAATTTAAACATGAAATTATTTTTTGAAATAACCATTTGAGTATGGACTCACAATAGCGGACATGGCAAAGCTTTTGAAAAGAAATCCTTTTCTGTTGTAGCGATTTCCTTCAAAAATGAGAAAGTCTCCATCTGAAGTAACATCTCCACCAATGGCTCTGAAATAAAAGTTGATTAAGACAAAGAATTAGTCTCATTCAGCTGTTTCAAGTAAGACCTTTCCATTTAAAGATGACAAAAAGGACTGAGCAAATGCTTAATATAATACATGGGTTAGCTCAATGATAATTACACAATATCTCAAACATTCCCACTCATCATAATCAATACCTTATGGCATCAACATCAAACAATTTTTGGGCAGGCTTCCTCTTCCGTTTCTTTTGATCCTGATTTGATGAGCTGTTTCTCAACACCCCTCGAGGGCGGGTATAATCAATTCTTGGTAAAAGCTTAAGGTGTACAACATTTTGTGAGGGCTCCACATAGTCTACCTGTATCATAATTGATGAAATCAGTATGTTTACTTAGAGTAGAGCATATGTAGTTTGATTGCAATAAATGTCATTGAGTCTCAGAATGACTAAATATCATAAATACCAAATGTTAGTCAATTTTAGACAACCAAATTATTTTCAATGTTTATGTACTTGGTTTTAAATGTCATTCACACTGGGACTTATTGTTATACAATTAAAAAAATCCAAAAAGATCACCTCTTCATCTAAATTAACATTTCGAGATGTATAAGCCTAGAGCATAAAAAATTTCAGAGGCTTCTCTCAAGAGAAAAAGTAATAATATTCCTTATTTCAAAAAGAAAATCTTTCCTGAAATTCCCCCGTCTTTGAAAAGTAAAACCTCTAAAAGATCGTATGGTTTTTTGCCTCAGGACAGAACTTCTTTTTTAGAAGCTTTGATAACTTGCTTACTTTCCATTGCTTCTTTTTTACTGTAAATTGTTCATAAATCTAATCTTCACCTCTATGTCAGAATCTTCAGTGTCCTGACAGCATTATTGCAAGATTCCTCTCAGTACATCATACATGGTTTATTCAGCACTATAGAAATACTTCAAGAATTATCACGCCATGTTGGACAATTAACTTGTACATTTTGTTTTAAGGAAACAAAAAAAGATAAGATTAATTGTAATACAAAAAATATGATATACATTTATGCATATTTTACATGAAATCATCAATGGTGAAAATGATTAAAACAAACCTGAGCCAAGTCATCCTTGAATATTCCTCTCTTGAGGCGAACCCATGCTTTTGGTTTTAAAAAAGCTGTTTCCTTAACGACTTTGAGAACATCAGTCATTTCTCTAATGGGGACCATCTGGCAAGAGAATAAAGGTTATTATGAATGCCAACTCACATTGTTTATGACCACATTGAGCAATGTTTATAAACACTGTCCTCTTTCCTTAATATAATGCACACACCTCTGATTATACTGTGCATTGGGATATCAAACAAGGTATTGGGTCCAATAAGACCAAATTGTGAGTCTTACAAATATGACAAGTATAACACATTCTCAACACAACTTACCTGCTGTTTATAGTATCCCATGCGCAGGTTGCCGATACCCTCTATGGCTTGTTTTACATGAGTCTGTTTAAAAGCTTCAATGTAAATGTAGCCTCTTAAACCTTCCTTTGCCACTGCAGCTTTGATTTGTAGGGGCTTTGGGATAATAAATAAAAACACAAGCACATAAAATAAAGAGATAACATATAACTTATCTATATATAGTCTTGCTCATTGTAAAAAATAATAAAAGTTATGAAATAACATCAATAAAATCTAAAAAATCCTGAAAGAAAAAAAAAAAAAAAAAGGGAGCAAAGAAAGAAAAACTAGACAAAAGCCAGAAATATGAAATGTTACTAGAAAATATTAATACATGTATATCTAACTTGAAACTGTTCTTCAATTATTTCTAGCAGTATATCTGGAAAGAGGAACATATCAGGCCCTTAGATGCAATGCCAAAACCACAGAAGACCAGATTGTTGTTCACTGACAGTTCATAAAAAAATGGTGGTCAACCCGCACTTAAGTGATACTTTCAGTCCTAATAGTATGAGACATCATAAAAAAACTATAATGAAATGATTAAACAATCTTCACATTTCCTTACATCATCAGAAAACTGATAAGCTATCATCTTTCTCATGAGATGAATGACTGTTGCTTTCTCTTCCCCCATTCTGCATTTGACAACCCATAAATTTGGATCTCTGAAATTGTAGCCAAATCAAAGGAAACATTGAATTTAAATAAGTCATAAAAGGAAAAGGATTGGAGATAACAAAATGATTAAGAACAATGTGCGTAATATAAATCGATCTCAATACTCTTGCTATCTCCTCTATTATCATTAATTTTTTTTTTTTTAAATAAATCTATAGACATTTGGATATAAATGAACTAAATCTGGTAACAACTGATTTTGAAGCAGTCAAATCAAACATTGAACAGACTCCAGCGTCCGGAAAATGAATTTTGAGTTTTACAAATTACAATTGCATGAAAAGCCTGCAAGTGACCATAATCTTTTTAGAAAAATGATTTACCTCATAATAGACAAGATTAGGGAGAAAAGAAGACTTATTTGCGCTGTATACTACATCATCTTGCCTGTTAGAGTTGATTTCTAGAGTAAAGTCCTTCTTATCAATAAAAACAATCTATGTTCCTATGGGGATTCACAGGCAAGTAAGTCAAGTTAATTAATTTTTTCTTTTTACTCTAGGTTTTTTTCAATTTCCTCTCTCTCTTTGCTCTGAGAGTTGAGTTGCATATAAAAAGCTATTTTCAAACAAATGATTTTATTATTATGCTACGTATGGTCTGCTGTTAGAAACCATTAAAACCTCTGTTTCATGATGAAACAATAAACAATAAAAAATTCTTCTAAAGTACTTATTAAAAATTATCAATATATAGTAAATCACTTACTTGACACCAGGTAATCGTCCCTGTTGAGTAATTTCATCTGACATTTCTTCCCCTTCACCAAATCTCTCAGTTGTTGTTGCATCTCCAAATTTCTGCCTGTAATACTGTTCGATTTCATCTTCTCGCTGAGTCCTATTTATCAAAGACAAAGCAATTTTAATTTTAATCAACTATGTTTATACAGTGAAATCTGTCATACATGTTACATTAATAATCCCCATTAGGCCATTTTACACACCTGAACTCCCCGAGGAGTATACATCAGATTTTCCTGCCTGGGTACCGATAAGATCTTTTGTTGTATATACTGGGAAATATTGTTACATTTAAAAGGACCGAAAGCACCACCATAAATATAATAAGAATAAAACAGTCATGTTAAAAGAATAATGATGTTCTGCATTGAAGGTACATAAAAACTAAGTATTTGATACAATGGCAACTAAGTTTTATAGTAATGTCCATTACATGACTTATGAACATTATAATAAGATAAATGGGATGCAATTGAATGGGCTTTTTTTTCTTTCTTTTTCTTTTTGTACAAAATACTTTTACTCTATTGGTTTTATCAAAAAGAAAAAAACAATCAGATGATATGCAAAAAGTCATAATCCTGTTTTAAGATCATTGAAATTCATGCATACACATGCAATAAAAAACAAAGAAACAAGAAACATGACTAGCACTTACTCCCAAATATGTCTTAGCCTTTGATGACTTTCAATTTCCCGCTCAGTTGCATCATATGTTGATTTTCTGTCAATTATCTCTTCTGCTCCATCCTCCCAGTCCATTTCATCATCCTCATCATCTTCATCGACGTCTAAAAAAAAGGATGAATTTTTTAAGATTGATTTTTGCCATCATAGGGTAGTCCCCAATACCAATATTTTAATGCTCTCATTTATGATATTGATGACAAAATACAATGTAGCATAAAATTGTAGTCATTATGATTTAATATCTAGCTGGAAGAAAATGAAATTTTCAAAGACTGAGCTGATAATTTCATTTTAAAAAATCAATATACCCATCCCGTCCACATTCTTACTCATCAGGGATAAGGCAGACAAAAATCTGCTATCTGGTCTTTGATTTGTCATCGGGTATTATATGATGGAATCAACTCAAACTATAAGGAAGGTAACACTTCCTCCTGTATTTAAGAATCTTAAAGTGCAGCAATTAAAACTTTCTCCCTCTCTCTTTCCTTCTCCCTCCTTCCAGCTGATCTTCTCTTGTCTCTCTCTTCCCCCCTCCCCTTCTCCATTTAATGACTGTTGACCATCCTAAATGATAAGAAAGGAGTGTGTAAATCTAGAAACAGGGGAATTCATCAGGTATAGCAACAAAATTTGGTAAAGTAGGAAACTCTGTATACCATGGCAGGGATTTAGACTAAGTATAAATACAGTTGCTGCCACTTGGCGTCACTCTAGATAAATAAACATTTTGTAATAGAATTTTTTCTTTTTGAAGTCACTGGAAAGAGTCATAGGGATTTTGCTTAAGGACATGGCGCAATGGTATGATAAGAAGAAAAAACCTCAATTGAAAGCAAAATTTCATTAGTTTACAACCCATGACTGTGTAGGTTTATAGAAACAAAGAATGAGGTGACCGCCCAAAAATAACACACTACATATTGCATCATTGGTCTAATTGTAAATAATTTTAATTCAAAACAGAGGATGGGGGAAGGGTGAGTGAATTAAAAATTTTTACAGTTTACCTGAGCTTTTTCTCGAGCTTAACAATTTTAACAATATATCTTACCTCATGAATAGTGAGATCAGAGAACAAAACTATGAATTTGTCCTCTACTCGCACAATGAGACCAGTGTCTCCTTCATATCTTCC
>JASKDV010063047.1:0-15521 GCA_032466395.1 Aegires albopunctatus | reverse complement strand
TCTCTCTCTCTCTCTCTCTCTCTCTCTCTCTCACACACACACACACACACACACACACACACACACACACACTCACAGTACTTTACTGCACCGTACGACAACATTACTGCTTATGGTTACATGCAACTCTGCTCAAGGGCTTTGTATTTTTTGAAGAAAAGAAAAATGATACCAAATTATCTATACACGTACCTTCATGTATAATTATTGGCCAGAGCTCTTGGTTTAAGCTGTATCTAGATGTTAGCGTTTCCCTTCACTCGTTGGTAGAAACCTTGGTTTCATGTTTTAGTTTTATCTTTTCAAGCTGTATCAACCATTAAATTCCGTTACCTTATCTCTCGGTGGCTTTGATGAACATAACACATAACTGACAGACATTTTGTCTTCCATGACATGAAGTAATGGTGATATTATTGAACAGTTTTCCCCTCACCGTTGAATAAACCAAAAAGTGAACAGTCTTGCTTCTTGATAGGATGGAAAATGGAAACGATGACAGGATAGGGTCTACATCTATATCACCAACTATTAGTAATATTAGTGCCATGACAGTCGCAGTTGCTATATCATCATCGCCGTCGTCATCATTATCTTGAAGATCATCTTCAAAACTCTGGAGCAGCATTGGCACGACCATGAAGGGTGACATTTATCCATCGGACTTGGCCGAAATGGTCACCGACATGTTCTCGGCCACGGTTCGCTACGTCCTTGACCTTGGGGACGTGAAACTGTACCTCCTCATCTCTTCCTCCTCCCTGATGGCCTCCTTCCTTCTTATCTTCCGAAAGCGCCGGGATCACACCCGAGGGACCACCAGCGGCAGTTCCAGTGCCCGTGGCAGTCAGCAGTTGTCTCCGGCACCTTCAGGGGCGTCATCGGTGTCGTCTGCAACTTCATCCGCCGCACCTAGCCCGTCCCCATCTGCCACCACGACCTCGCAAGGGGCGCAGACTAGCCCGAAAGGATCGAAAAAGGTAACTCAAAATAGCACATTCATGTTTCTAGGCATTGTTGTTTTCTATACTTTTACCATTCGGTAATATTTATTGTTACCCCCTTTTTAAAAATGTGTAACCCTCCTCCCTCCCTCTCTCTCTCTCTCTCTCTCTCTCTCTCTCTCTCTCTCTCTCTCTCTCTCTCTATCTCTCTATCTATCTCCATCCCTCTCTCTCCCCTCTCTCTCCCCCTTCCCTTATTCTTCTATTATCTTTATGATCTCTACCCATCTCTGGTTTCTTTCCCAACTCCTGATCTCACCTCTTCTTCCTCCTCCTCCCATCCTTCTTCATCTTCTTCCTTCATCTTCCTCCTCCTCCTCCTCCTTTTTGTATTCTTCCTTATTTTTCCCTAGACATAGTATCCCACCATCAACCAGAACAGAGGTTTGTAGTTTTCATTTAATTAAAATTGATATATTATAGATCTATCTTAGATATATTTAGATTGTGGCGTCATGGTTAGCAAGGTCAGCTTTTAATCGAACATCGAGTCCTTGGGAAAGTCTCTTTACACATATTTTTCTCACCACATTCGGGTATGAAAAGAGTAACCGGTATATATGCAATAAAAGATCTTGTCAGTATGCTAACTAGTGAGAGCTGGTCAATGCCTGCTCTTCCGTATGCTCCATAGGGAGTTAAGAAATTTGGATTCCTGTTATGGTTGTTTAGAAGTAATTTCTTTTTTAAACTGATTACTGTTATCATGAATCATTAATTTGTCTACTGGTATAAGTAGCGCTATAATTGGGTTCTTTTTGAGTTTAGTAGGTAATCTGAATGAGTAATAATAAGATCTGTCTATATTATTCAAGGTTAAGAGATATACCTCAGGGATAGCTTTTAGATCTAATACTCTCTAAATCCTTTGTTTAAAACTTTACACCATCATAACGGTCGCTGTCATTCTTTAAAAATATAAGTGCAAAATAAGATATTTTATGTAGGAGACACAATTATAAGTTTAAAGGGGAATAAGAGACCCGTGGTTTCTTATACGTTTATGTCATGCAAGAAAAGGGGCAAATAAAAGGGGCAAATATATCGCCTAAGTTTATTTCTCTTTAAAAGTGAGGTGAGCGTCTTTCAATAAAGTTAATTTGTTGTGACAAAACGAAAATCCAAACGTTTGTAATTATACATCTACAGAATGACAGCGACCATAAGTAATTTTGAGTTGATGAAGGGAGAAAACCATATATTATTGAGGACATGAAAAAGGTTGATTGAAAATAAGCAATATGGAAATATTAGCATGCTAAACTAACTTTGTTTTAAGCATAAGGCCATTTGATAGCAATAAGAATATAGTTCATGTTCACATAAAAGATTAAATAACCTTTTTTGATCCTATTCTTTAGCATCGTTATCAGAGACAGGACTCTGCATCATCTCGAGGGGGCTCTGGCCGCCATGATGAAGCTTCATCCACCAACGGAGAGCTCCGCAGAAGAACAAGTCAGACATCAACACATAGTGATCAACTGCCATTTGCTGTTATTAATCGGAACGTGATGCGCCGAGACTCCTTTGAGATGCCCCAACGCACAATCATAGATTCGCCCCGACCTACGCGCTCTCGCTCCTTACACAAAACTCCCAGTGATGGGGGAATCCCCACCAGGCAAGGCATGGGCGGGGGAAGCGCCCGTTGGCACCCCAGTGCCACCCCTCCACCACCAGGCCATTTCCATCATGAACCATCAGCTTTTCACAGACAGGGAAGCTTCGACACTGGCCACCCACGGCCAGTTCCCATCTCATCAACAGAACTCATTTATCAACAAGGGCGAGGGGCTAACACTAATTTCAATCATCATCATCAGCACCATCATTCCCACCAACCCCACCAACACTTTCACCCCCACCATCATCATCACCGCCAGGCCAGCCTAAACGAGGCCATGGTTCCAAGGCCTGGCCAGGGTATGTCTGAATCCCATCATGCTGCCTACAGCAGCGACGTCATCGGCTACCAACCCACCTCACCCCTGTTCTCAGACCCCAGACAACCCGCAAGCTTTCATGACATGCGTGGCTCTGCTGAATCTTCCCCAGCTACCTCTCGGCATGGTTACGTCGTTACTGATTCGAGGAAGGGCAGCCTGACTGATTTCCGAAACAGCCCTGGTACCCTTTACACAGAATCCCCTTACCGTAAAGGCTCTTTGTCTGACGATAGCAGCAGCCATTATTCAGGAGAATGTGGCCCGATGTCTATGATGTATGTGAGAACCGATGGCTCCGATGCTCTTGCACCTGCCTCAGAACGACTCTATAGCCCTGACTTGCGCTCTAATCGGGAGGAGTACCTTGCTTTTAGTCAGGATATTGTCAATCAGCAAGGTCATATCAGCCCTGTGATGCAGGGTGGGAGCATTTCAGGTAAATCTAAGCGATCTTTTCCACGAACAAACCCCAACTATACCGGATTAACAACGCGAGGGGGACAGTCATCATCTGGAAGTTCTGGTATTTACAAAAAAATCAACAGCCTGGACAGCCAACATTCTGGCAGCAGTTCAGGTGGCTACGACACAGCTGGATACATCCTCGCTGGGAATGGCAGCATTGCCCCAAGCATGCAGACCTCCCAGTCTCTTTCTGATTCCTACTCTGACAGCCCCGCAGTCAACCAGCCATCCTCCGGTCATTTTCATCATCGGAGTGACAGCGACACCTCCCAGTCTAGCTCCAGCAAACAACATTCTCATCTTCCTCCTCCCCAACATCAACATCAACAGCATCAGCATCCATACCACCATCATCAGCATCGAGGGAGTGACCTCAGTGCCCAAGCCAAAAACCGAGAGCTTTCAGACAGTCAGTCGTCTCAAGGATCATCTCGAAACCTGTCCGATGGCCATTCATCTCAAGGCTCATTGCGTAATATGCCTGATATGGGAAGGCCGTATGAAGCAGGAGGTGAGCATGAAAAAGCAATAATACAAATGATGATTAAAGTAATGTGATGTTAACAAATATATAATGATATATATGTATCTATCAACATATAAATCTAGATTATTATCCTAAGTATTTACTTATTTGTAGTTTGATATCAGCTCTTTTCAACCTTTTCTGAACCTAGCATCCCTCAAAATGTTTTTTGGGGACGTTTGATTCATTACATAATATTATATAGCTATCTTTTATAAAATCAAGGGTCAGACCTAAGTGGCTGATGGATGCAAAAGATTGGTATTATTGGCAATGACAAATTTGTACAAATTTTCCAAGGTTCAGTATGGAATGCTTTAGTAATCCAAATTGCTTCATTCATTAACTCTGCTTTGTTTTACTGTCATGTCCTAAAGTCTGATAACATCCTCCCATTCTTTTATAAATGTATTTAATTTGTATGGAGCATTAACGTTTACAATTATATATTATATATGTTTTAACAGTTCTAATGGGATTTTATACTCCAATTCACGTCATCACAGATATGATCCAGCATACTCACCAACGGCAGATGTCAGAGAGATCCAACACTCTAACAGCTGAAGATTCCAATGTAGATGAACCAGATTACGCCAACATCCCACCCAACAATGGACCAATTCTGATGACATCAACCAATGGCAGGGATAGCCCACGACTGGTTGACCCTATGGCAGATGAGGACGATGAGGTTATCATTGATGATGAAGATGAGGATGAGAATGAAGAAGATAACGATTATGACAAGGAGAATATTATGACTAGGAAGGACAGTTATCCAGATTATGACAGTGAGTCATAGGTTTTGTTATGTGTATATCTGTTTTCATTCATTTTATTTATGATATATTGTATTCCAGTTTTTACCCAAACAGGTTACAAAAAAATATTTTCATATTCTATATCATACTTGTCATACACCTGAATTTGTGATTATCTTCATCTTTAAAGGGCAAAATTTAATGGGATGATATATCCCAATGTAAATTGGAAATTGATTCATGTATGTTTGACTCTTGGTCCGTACATTAAACTTAGTTGTCCCTATATTACTTGAGATAAATGAATGCTATATATAGCTTTTACAAAGTGCAATCATGTATTTCATTTCAGGCGTCCCTGAACTGGAGTCAGATTCCTCTAGTGTATTTTCGGCTACGCCTAGAGGACAAATTCAGTCTGAACCCATTAGCATCCCCTCTAGCCTTGAGACACAACACGCATCTCTTAGACGGAAAAGGATTGACAAGACCGATGGCAGTCCAGCAGAACGCAGCCAATCCCTTCAGGTTGATTTGAACTTGAACCCTCGGCCACTAAGCATGGTTGTACCTTCTCAATCAGATGCTAATATGGCCATGAGTCCATCACAAGGCTCTCTAAGTCGAGGGGTAAGTGAACTGTTACAATCAAAGTAAATCCAATGAGCACCATATTGAAGTCAGATTTGGTTGATATTATTTTTATGGCAACAATTATTTTATTGAATTTATCAAAATCTTGTGTCATTCTCTGTCATTCAATACACTCCTTAGAATTTGATAATGCATCCCACTTTTTTCCTCTTAATCCTTAAGCATAATTTAATCAATAAGTGTTAATAAAGTTTGCCAGCTGCAACCTGGGTAGCCCACAAATCCAACATTCTAAAATACCATTCTGGCAGAATGCCTCTCACTACACATATTTTACCATCATAGACAATTGCTTATCTCCCTTGAACATTGCTTATTTGTACTTACAGGAATATTCCAATCAACCTTATAGTTTTTCAGGTGCACTAATTCTCTAGATCCTTGACGTTTGACTTTGATAATCATTCATGTAAATCATTTCATAATGGGCAGAGGTTAATTCATCTTGAAATTATTAATCATAAACGATTCCCTCCTCTAAAAACCAGAAATTGGCATCAGAAGGAGACATGGAACATTACATCCAACATCTCAATCAGCACAAGAAAGGAATTTTTGGCAAGAAAGTTCCCCTGAATAATATGCTCACCTGGTCCAAGGTAAGGCATAGGAGCAATGAATCATTCCAGATGTAGAGCATCAAATAGTCGGGCCTCTATTAGATTTGTAGGACTTCGTGATTTGACAATTAAATTAATATTGATTTTGAGATTTCGTGAAATAATTGAAATATGTGATTTGTTTTGTTTGTTTTTTATTGGGGGGTGTTGTTTGTTGTTGTTTTTTGTGGGTTTTTTTGTTTGTTTTTTAAGGTAGGGATATATTTTTACAGAATAGATTGAAGAAATTTGAATTTTGAATTTAATAATTCAACAAGAGGAGAATTGTGAAGGGCAGGAGAGCGTAAAGATCAGTAGCAACAACTTTTTTTATTAAATTCGAGTATCTGAGAGAAACAAGAGCTGATTAGAGAGAGAACCTCAGATATGAATTGAAAATTATAAATGATAAATGTGTCTTGTGTTTTGTAAACAGGTTGTAAATGTGTCATCCATTTACCTTTGTTATTTATACCGTTCAACTGTTTTGTGGATGAATTGAAATAGATGCCTGATCCTTGGGATAAGGACTTAAAATTGGGGAAGTTTATGTTACTAACTTATAAGATCCCTTGGTTTTTAAATGATACAAAAGAGTATGTTACTCGGGGCAAAATTTGAATACCTTAAATAATGTCATCTAGTCTCATTAGTTTCGTATATGAAGCTGTTAGTTTTATAGGGAAAAGGTAGAAAGTAACATTACTTTTTTTCTATCCAGCAAAATCTTTTCAAACTACTAGATTTATATCTGACTTCAATAAAACCTATTTTAGTATATGTGGTTTGAAAATATGTCCTCATTTCCATGTCTCATTGCAGGAACCCATTCAAAAGCCAATGATAAGGACTGTGGACAAAGCCATCAAAAAGGAGGCTTGTGAAATGTTTAAAAATATCCTTTCATGAATGGAATGGATTTGATTTTGTTGATTATATTATAACGTCTGTCTTAATGTCATGTCAGCTAATTAAAGGATTGGGTTTTTTCATTAAAGAACATATTGTTAGCAACTTGATCCTTTTCTCTTAAATAGATCTAGTAATGTTTACGATGATAATGATAAAGATTATGATATGATGATGATGGTAATGATTTTCTCAAGCATTGATTCTAGTATATCTTGTTTGCGACTATTCTCCTTAATTCCTATTGCACTGATTCAACTTTACATGGGAGATCGCAAAGGCAAACAGGCCCCGATGTCAGTAGCCTTGGATATTATCACCAAAGGCTGGCTGATGCCCAACCTGCGTGATGAGATCTACATCCAACTGATAAGGCAGACAACAGAAAACAAACGAGAGTGTGTATTGATTGAAATCAATTATAACTTTACTTTACTCCATATGAACTTCAACTATTACACATTTCTCTAAATTTCCAAAACATGTAATATATGTAAATCTATGCATATTTTTATTTTTATTTTCATCTTTTCAGTTATATGTTCTGTAAATTTGCATGGTTGTGCAGAGTCCATAAAACCAAAATTATTTATTCTGTTCTGTATGGTTCATTTACAAATGTTTTGTCTTCAGAATTATTGGTTCCTCTTATTTCTAACCATTTCTCATCCTCCACATAATTCAAATTTCTTTATTGGAAATCCGTGATATCATTTACGTTACAAAATTATAACTTAATTTTTGGTGGGTGTTTAAAATAGATCTTGGTGAAATGTGAATTGGCATTAGTTTTTTATTAAGTCATTCCATTTTGGTTCTTTCATTTCTTTCTTTTTTCCAGAGAAAGTCTTCAACATGGATGGGAGCTGATGGCTATGTGTCTTCACTTTTTCCCACCGTCCCTCAAGTTCCACTCTTACCTTGACAACTACATTAGTAAACATAAAGACCCAAGTGCTGATTTCGGCAATGTAATTTTTCTCTCTCTTTCTCTCTAATTCTCCTTCCCTCTTTCCCCCACCCTCTCTCTCTTTCTCTCTCTTCCCCCCTCCCTCACCCCAAATCTTCTGAGACATACACTCTTAATTTATATCTGTCACAATATTGTAAAAAAATACATTGGGCCTAAATGGAATTTGAGGACTATTTCTTAAAACCTAAATCTGAACATCTAATAAAGTTCATATGTGATTTTGAAAATTATTAAATTGAACTAAACAATCTTGGTACATTATTATTAAAAGAGTTTGTGTTTTGTCATTGTGCATTAACTAAAATTTCTTCGTTCATTTAAACTGATTATTCTTCCACATTCTATATATTTTCTCAGGTTCCAGTT
Source organism: Aegires albopunctatus (assembly GCA_032466395.1). Taxonomy (NCBI): domain Eukaryota; kingdom Metazoa; phylum Mollusca; class Gastropoda; order Nudibranchia; family Aegiretidae; genus Aegires; species Aegires albopunctatus. The sequence continues at coordinate 7,312 of JASKDV010063047.1, read as the reverse complement.
GCTCATTTTGCCACTCATTGTAGTCAGAGGTTAGAACGTGCCTTACAGACTGGTGCCAAGAAAGGAGTGAGAAAGCCTACATTGGAGGAAGTCGAACAAGCCAAGGTATGATCATATGGCCTTACTTACTAAGATATTTAGAAGGCTGATGGTGTAAAGTTCCATCAGCAAATATGCTATTCTTAAACAATTGATATAATATATATAAGTCAGTAATTATTGCATGGTTATAATAGTAATAATACTTTATTCATCCCTCTCGGGAAATGCTTTTTACAGACGTGTGACATTAACATATACAAATGAATATGTTATTATATACATAGATATAATATTTTATACAAAACAAATGAGTAATTAAAATACATTTGAGAGAGTAAGACATGAACACAAATGTTAAAAGATGTACATAAAAAATACATGTGTTGGTGCATATACTATAGTTATTCAATTTCAGTGTAAATAATGATAGTAAAAATAATATCACAATGGGCTAAATATTATCACAGGGGCTACAGATTCAAATTGGTTTATGGCCCAAATAATTTCTTTCAATTTCATATTCGTAAATTTTCTTCAGTTCCCAAAAAGTAGTTCATTCATACACTGCTCCATGGACAGTGAAAAAACTTTACCATTTTTTACATAGGCTATCTTAATGATTTTTATGAATTATTTTAAAGCCATGAAGTCCACGTTTATAGTCATGGTAACAAAACAATTCTCATCATGAAAGTGATCTTTCTCAATAACATGTCAAAAACTGCTTGAATGAAAAAAACATGTGAACAACCGGAATATATTGTACAGGAGAAGTTTGGTGTAAAAATATTTGTGACAAAATAATATAAATACTGCTAACTGAAATTATTAATCAGTAAAGTCAGGATTTGTCTTTTGGTGGCAAGTACAAGAGAGATCTTTGTTTCAATTCTCATCTTGATTTTGCTCTATTCTCATTTAGTTTTAAGTTACATTTCTGTCCTTCACCTCTCCTTCATTAGGCTTTGAATTAAATCAGTTACCTGTTTTGTTATTGCAGAAAGCTATTTTCCACCCATCCATGTTTGGAAGTATGCTTGATGACGTCATGTTACTGCAAAAAGACAGATTTCCAGAACGCCAGCTTCCATGGATTCAAGTAGTCTTATCTGAAGAAGTCCTTAGGCTAAATGGCACTCAAACCGAAGGAATTTTCAGGTCTGCCGATAGATTTTCTCATGTCAATTAGAATATTTCATGAAGTTTTTCTAATACATTGGTGATTATTTTGATGACTCTTGGTTGCTGATTTTCTTTTTTTATTTGAATTTGGAAATTTCATTATGATGATTGTTGTTGTTGTCATCCTTGATATTACTTTGCTAAAAGTTGTAATAATCATGGAAATGATTATTATTGTTGTTATTTTTATGTTATTGTTATTGAAAAATTACCTCAGATAATTATTACCAAGTAAATGAAAAGAAAATGTTCAAAACTTCCCCTACCTAGGAGCAAAAATGTTATGAGATTGAAATTGGGTATCTGAAATAGATGAGAGGTTGATAAAAGGTCTGAAAGCATTTGGGACTTTACAAAATGTCTAGAAGTCTGAACATTTAAAATCTTCAAAAGTAATGTCATGGATATACTTTTTGTATGATGTGGAATCATTGAAAGCCATAGAAAATATCTTTAAGAAGCTAGACATATTCTATAACAAATATCTAAGAAAAAAACCCTCAAAATTTTGTCACGAAACGCCATAATGAATAAAGGGTTGTTAATCAAAACATCAATGATTCTTTTGTCGCGCGGAAAAAGAAAAATGTAATGGATAGTACATATCTTCAGAATAAACAACACAGCAATTCCAAGAACTGCAAATCAGATAGACTCCTTTAAGTTGCAGGAAAAGAGGCCATTCCATGGAGACATGGCAAAGAACAAAGGATCGAGAAATGAAAGAAGTGTCTCGACATTAGGGAAAATCACCAAATTTGCAGCAGCCAGAGATTGATGGCATTTAAAATTATCAACCTATGTGCTCATTAATTTTTTTTTTAAAAGAGTAAATTATTACTTGTTATCGTTTATGTTATATTGAATGAAAAGAATAGAATAGAACATTCCTTGAATTGAGGTATATTAATTATCTCTGGCTGTTTTGGACAACAAAGGCTCTCAAAGAAATTCTTCTTTTGCTCTTTCAACTTTCATGCACTAACAGATTTGCTTTAATCATTCTGACTCCTCAGAGTACCTGGTGATATAGATGAAGTGAATGCACTCAAGCTTCGCTGTGATCAGTGGATCCTTCCCTCTGAATGCCCTGACCCTCACATACCAGCATCTTTGCTCAAACTTTGGTATCGGGAACTTTATGAACCTCTTATCCCTGCCCAGTTCTATGATAACTGTGTAGACAATTATACCAGTGCTGAGACGGCAATTTCAATAGTTAATCAGCTACCGGACATTAATCGTCTGGTACTGTGCTACCTAATCCGATTTTTACAGGTAAAGGTTTGGATAATGGCAACATGACTTTATGTATATCTTTTTAATCTCCATCTTTCAAATATGCTTTTATTCATTCATTTGCCATAGAATAGTAAAGAGTGATGCAACTTGCATGGACAGTCCTAATCGTGTCAAATCATGATGCATAGTGAAGGGGAACTAGAATAAAAGTTTGAGCAAACTCTTCTTCAAAGAAAATGAAAAATGACAAGACAACATATTAAGGTTTCAGTTAGATAAAACTCTCCCCTGATAGACAAAAATATATTAAAAATCTACAAATGACCTATGCAAGTTTTGATAATCAAAAGAAAATAAATAAACCAAGATCAACATCTAAATTCAGATCTGTACAAAAAGATAAAAAGGGAAAGGTGAGGATTGGTCACAGTCGCAGTTGCATGCTTCCTCTGCACTTATTCTTGAAATATGGCTTATTTCAATCTGAAGCATTGTAAATCATGTTAACTTTTTCTCTTTCATGCATTACATATATCTTCATTTTTATTTTATTTTTAATTGTAAGCATGATAAATAGTTTCAACCAATTTCAATCCCTCTATCTTCCAAATAATTTCAGATTGTTTTATTGATATAGTTTTCCAAAGATCAAATCACCATTCTTGTTTTACTTGTCTCATGAACAGGTATTTGCTGCCATTGAAAACGCTGTCACGACAAAAATGGATGTAAACAATTTGGCCATGGTGATGGCGCCAAATTGTCTACGATGTGAGAGTGATGATCCAAGGGTGATTTTTGAAAATACACGCAAAGAAATGGGATTTATACGCACCCTAATTCAGAATCTAGACACCAGTTTCATGGAGGGAGTCGTATGATGAAAATTTTGACTTTATTATGGCAAAAAAGTAGCACTATCATTGTAATTTTAATCCCTGACTTTTAACCATGACTGTTCCCTCTGGTGATGGAATGGCGAAGTAATCTTGAATTTTCATGTGAATATATGTTTCTGCCTTGCCCAGGCCTGCCACCCATGGCAAAAGGATGATGGACTATTGTGTTTTCTCAGCTGTTATTTATTTCTGCACTTTTGCCAATGCAAGGAAACTGTAGAAGTACCTTCAAACACTTCCAACTACTTAAACATTATAAATGAAGACACAATTAATTTGTCTCCCATCCAACCAGTGACCTCCAAAGGAAACAGCTGACTTAAATGGCTTTGTGTCTTTTCAAATGGATCAGAAATACCCTTTGTTTACATATGTATCTATATTGGACTTCTATCCCTTATTTCTATACCCCCATCCCTACACACAAACACACAAACCCTCCCATTTTGATGTGATACATACAGCACAAATATGATATGTATTTCATTCTTAACTATGGATTATGGATTCTATTACTACCAATTGTGTCAAAAGTTGTCAAGGTTTTTTGCTCTTTTTGCAAATCCTTGAACACCATAGCAAGACAAGGCTTATTGTTAAGTTCAAGGTCATATTAGAAGGATAGGCCTCTATAGGTCAAGACAAACTTTTTGCTAAGCCCTAATGGTGATGTTCAAAATACCTCATAATTATTATTATTATTATTATTATTATTACCAGTTTTTTAGTTGGTCCTATTCATTTAATGTTTCAACCCAACCAAGTATTTATTTGACCCTGCCAGCCAAGACAAATATTCACCTATATGTATCCAAGTTGTGAATCTAATTTAATGAATAATAAATGAGTCATATGGATGGTTGTGATTTTACTGTAGTTCATTTGTTTTGCATCATTAAGCTGACAGTATCAATCAAGTCTTCTTTTTTAAATATGTAATTTATTTGTATTTCTTTTTAGGTAAATCAAAAGTACCTTTTGTTTTGCATTTTCCAGTCTTGTTCATCAAGAGAGCTTTTCTTCCTAAATTTTATATTCGGTTATATATGATTTGGTTTACTAATTGATTTTTTGAACAAATAAAGGCCAAGAAATCAAATTGTTGAAAGGAAATTTTACATTTGTGTGAAACAAAAAATATGGAACACTGAGTCCTTCAATCAGGGTGAATAAGAAATTGCTCCACTTAAAAGCAAGAGATTGCTTGATAATGGTTGTCATGATTTTTTATAAATATCTGAAATTCTTGGTATCTCTCGGTAAATTGAATTGGACACCTCTTCCTTTCTCATGATCCTTTATTCAATTCTTACATTACACCCTCACCTCCCAACTTCATATTACTTACTGCAAAAGTGATTTTTATGATCAACCCACTCCCACAACTTTCTGGTTATATTTTACTAGAACAAATGGATATTATGATGCAAATGCTTCATTTGTGTAAATGTGACATTTAATGGCTGGAAAAAATATCATTGACTAATGAATTTAATGTGTTCACAACTGTAATTTGAAATCAATGCATGAGTGTTAAATGATGTTGAAATGGATTATTTTTTATTGATTGCTCCCTTTCAAGTTGGTTTGAAAGAGATAGAAGGATAGATGTGGTCGGAATTGATTTTTTTTTTTATAGTAACTGTTATCTTATCTCATTCTGACAGACCTTAACATACTTTACTTTATTTTTTGAGTACCGAAAGTTAAATTAAAAAGTTATTATATGATTACAGGGAGCTGAGATGCTATGGATACGATTGATGTCTAATAGCGAAGAATAAGGGTTGCTGATAATAGTGATAAAGAAATAGATATTTCTCAAATTATATTATGAATCTAGCATTTTGAAGGTTTGTATCACATGAATTAATTCTAAAGTTAGTTTTGTTATCCATATCTAAATATCTAAGGCTATTGGGTGGTTTTGTTTTGTTTTGTTTGTAAAAAGGGGACATAAGTCAAGCAATTCTTAATAAAATGTAAGAAATGTATATTCCTTTTTTCTTCCTTACTAATTCTGCGCAAAGCTTCTGAAATATTTTCAAATTTGCAATGGGAGCTAGATCAATCATTCTGATTCAGTCATTTTGATGATATTTCCTTCATAGCTGCCAAAAGTTATAATAAAAGCCTATTTAGTCCCAGTTTATTCAATTAAAAATGGATGACAGCAATGATTTCTCACTAAAGATGTGATTTTTGCATCACTTCATCATTAAAAAAAACTAACAACATTTTTACATCTATTCTTCATCTTTTAATGCAGTTGTTTCACTATTGAATTATGCCTTAACAGTATCAATCTCAGTCATTTAGTACAAACCTCAGACTTTCTCAAAGGAGATTAACTTTTTTGCGGGGTTCCTAAGATGTAACAAGGTACTATAATATAAGGGATGATTTGTTGGGAGTTTTCATCTTTTGAGTGATTGGTTTCCAAGTAAATGAGCAAATGAGTCAGGCTGTACTGCATCTACTTTTCATATACTCTCTTTTTACTGAGTATTTTTTTCATATCTCTTTGATAATCTGATGTCACCAGCCGTTGAGGAGGCCTACTATTTTATTGTTTTTATTTGACTAGCAGCACAAATTAATGGTTAGCCCCTTCCTTTTAAAACAATAGTAATGAGTAAAAGTTGCAAACCTGCCATTTGCAATAACACCAAGAAATTATTTAGTTTGTGAAATACATCGCCAATAGACTGACTTTTTAAAGTTGTCATTTTTTAGTCGATTGTTTTCACTCTTAATATAGATGTCTGTTTTCAGACTTCGTGTTGACATCTTTCAATCTCAAAATCTGATTTGCTTCTGCGCTCTAAATTATCATAATCAGCTTTCCAAGCCATCAGGGGAGGTAAGCTTTTTGTAAAAGAATGTTTATAAAAGATTTGCTTTGTATATTATGTGTTCCATAATCTGCTTACAGAAGGAAAAGCAAATTTTGTTGACTTGATTTTTCTTGGTTCATTTTTCTTAACTGAGCGCAAGCATGACAGCAAAACTTTGAAAATGAATTCTGATGAAAGCTGAATTATTGCTGATAAACCATTGGAGAAAAGTGTGTTATAATGCAGATAACCTTCCTTTGATGGGATGTGCTAAATCCTTTATAACCTGGAAGTTTCGGGAGATCTTGTCAGAGTTTAATTATACAATTATGATTGTATGTAGTTATCAAATCTCCCATTTCCACCCACATTTCATTTTATGTTGAGAATGATCAGGTTTGATGATGAATGAAATAAGAATTGATCTGACAATAGGTAGACAGAGTATGTAATGTAATACTTAACCTTTCTTCTAGTTCTTTAATGTTATTGGTGTTATACTGGCCAGTTCAATCAGATTTAGTATTACTGCCATTTGTAATTAAACCAAATAACTTTCATCTTTTCTTAGTTATTCACAATTTCCTGCTAGTTCTCTTTTCCATCAGTACTGACTGCATGGTTCTGTTTTGTTATGTTTTTTTCAAGTGTTGAAATGAGTCTCATGATGCATGGTGTTGATTTTCATGCATAAACTGTATGTAAATTAAAATTATTGAAGTTTTGTTGACCTCAGTGAAACCTTACTGTCTGTTCATAGCAATATCATCAAATATCAACTGGGTTAACTGTATCATAGGGATAAATTCATGGCCCACAACTGCTGTTTTGTATATAATTCATATTATTTTGTGTATGGTAATTTATAAAATGTTTATGTGTAAGAAAGAGCATCATTTCTCAAGCAACCTTCATATTCATAGGCCAGATGTAATTTTACTAAATTTTTTAAATTTTTATATAGACCAGGTGTGAGCATGAATTCAATGGCAATAGGCTGACACACTGTGAATAGCATAAAGGACATTTTAGGATAAATGTTGCTTGCTCTCTCTCTCTCTCTCTCTCTCTCTCTCTCTCTCTCTCTCTCTCTCTCTGTCTCTCTCTCTG
>JASKDV010062936.1:0-15522 GCA_032466395.1 Aegires albopunctatus | reverse complement strand
AGGACGAAGGAAAAGAGGACGCCCAAAGACAACATGGAGGCGAATGGTAGAGGTGGAGCGAAACAGAGCAGGCTGGATCATGTGGAATGCTGAGCGCTGCAATGCTGCCAACAGAACAAAGTGGAGGGTTGATGTCCGAGCCTTGTGTGTCTCCTGGCACAAATAGACAAGGTTAAGGTTAACTTGATTAATTGAAAAAAATCAAGGCCGTCTCGATCCCAAGTGTACACATGATGTGGTTTCAAATGATTCAGTATCTAACGATGAAGAAAACACGCCACTAAGCACCATCCTTTGTCATGATATTGGGGATAAGAAGAAATATGACAATGATAAAATTTGTCTCGATTATTTCAACATCATGGCTGAGACTTAAACAACGAATTGTACATCCCCGATGCATTAACAAAATCATAAAGCTTGTGATGGACAGTTATTGCCAAGATGTGACTCTGGCAATAATAATTGAAACAGATGACTTAATTGTGTAGTATTGTGCCAACAGTAAAAGAATAACAAGATTTGTTGTTAAGAATGAAAGTAATTGTGCGTATGCAAGAATGAGACAGTGACACATCTCATTGGCCCGATGAGAACCCATATCTTTGAGAGAATTACGAGAAAGACATTCAAAATATTGAAAAACTACTTCAACTTTTAAAACATTTGTTCATTAAACTTAAAAACCATAGATTTTAGGGTTAAAAAACCCAGAAAAGCTTCGTCTATAAAGAAAAAGGTTACCACGACTTGTGTAATACAACATCGTTTGTACCATATCAATTTGTTTAGGCTCTATTTGTATTTGCCTTAGTTTTGAATATGATTTCAATGTTTAGAAATGGTAGTTATGAAATTTTCATGCTTTGTTTTTTTTAATCGTAATGCTATAGTATCCATCTCTTCATTTACCTTTTTATGATAATGATAATAATAAAAGTAAAATGAAAGTGAAACAAATCAAAATGTTAAATCTGACACCAACAGCTTAAAAATATTTTTTTTAAAATTTGATCCCTAAATCCCCTCTGATTAAGGTTTGCATGAAGGGGCTAGAAAGTTGAAAAGTTTCAGAACCTTTGTTTTTGTCGATAATATGATTAAATTATGAATAAAATTAAGCTTTGTTGATCAGTCTTTTTGTGTCTCCAATTATATTAGCCCTAGATAATTTATGCTTCTGCCTTGCCTGAATGGATTGCATATTTCATATTTGAAAATGATCGCATTTAATTGATTTCTTGTTTTTGACAGACACAAAAAGTCATTTGATGAGCTTTTACCAGATTCTCCAGGAGATGGTGTTGATCTAATGAAAAAACTGTTGCATTTTAATCCTGACAAGAGAATTACTGCTGATGAAGCTCTGAGACATCCATTTGTTCAAAGGTATGTAGCAGTCGAATTTGTCAAAATACTTAGTTCTTGATTATGTAGAAATAAATGGCTTTCTTAATAATGGAGGTTGCTGACTGTGATTTAGGCCACAGCATCAGGTAAATCTAGACTTTTACTAGAATAGAATACTTGCCAACTCAACCTATCTTGGCTTAATTCACTCACTAACAATTACTGGACTCGACAAAAGTAACTGTAACAAGCTGTTGTGATTAAAATTCATACATACCATGATGATTTGAGTTTGCAATTTTCTTTTTGAGAAAAAAATCTGAATCTTTTTATGCTTAAACCATGGCTATTGAGGTTTATAAGCTCTTTACCTGAACTTAAATAATACAAGTAACATTATAGTCAATTGTAATTTGTCATTGATTTTCTTTTAACTATTTCAATACTGAATATGATCTTATGAAATGTTAATTCCTTTTACAACTTCCTTTAAAAAGATTCCATAACCCTGCTGGAGAAATAAGTCTCAATTTTGATGTGGTGCCCCCTCTAAGTGATGATGTACAGTTAACAGTGGATGAATACAGAAGCAAACTGTATGAGGTAAAATATACCTTTTAAGTATTGATATAAAAAAAACAACAGCCCATAAAACCCAACCTTATGGTATTCAATGCTTTCTCTCTCCATCCTTTTTGTTTCACCATCAGCTCTCAGTCATTAATTTTCTTCTTTATTTATTTCATTGACGTTGGCATTGAGTCATTAGAAATCTTTGCAAGCTCCTCTTTTCTAATTGTTTGGTGTCAGTAATTTAATTGCATATATTACTAAAGGTCAAGGATAATTTCTCAAATTCCTCAAAAGTGTCAAAAATTGAAAATAATCATAAAAAATAATCTCACCAAAAAATAAATTGAAATTTGTTGTTATTGACTGGATCATATTATTACAACAAGCATTCATCCACTAGCATATCAGTATATCAATAACTACTTCTACCTTTAAAGCTGCTGCCACTTCCACCACTACTACAAGAACTATGAACGCCCCACCACTACCTAATGACTTTATTTGTAATAAAAACGTAGTTTGTAAGCTTTTATCAGGTTACATTGCTATTCTCAAATTCTTTAACATAGATCTGAGAAAGTTTGCTCTGTTCAGATAAATAGTAAAATAGTACAGAAAGAAATGGAAATTTTGAGAAGCACAAAAAGATAAACATTAAAATATCCAGTTTTCAAATTCCATAATTTCAATGAATAGAATTTTATGCTTTACAAGCTTATGAAAGTCTTTTATATTTATGTAAGACAATGAATTAATGTTATCTTTTTCCAGATGATTATTCAAAAGAAAGCTGAACGCAGAAGAAGAAGGAGAGAGGAGGCTCGCAGTGCGACACATCACCCTGCAGAAGATTATCATAATGATGAAGCTCCTGTAGAGCCACCTTCAAAAGAAAACATGCACTCTTCACCTAAACGTCCATCACCGAAATCAGCTCATAAATATGGTCAAATGGGGGACCACCCTACTCATCACCATTCCTCTTTCTCAGGTGGGAAACATATCACAACAATGATGATTTATTTGGTTTAATATAGTAAAACTTTTGAAACCTAAATGATGGCCAATTGATAAGCCTTTGAGGAATTCATTAAAAATGAGAAGAAGGATATAACGAATTGACAAAAATAATTACAAAATTTGGACTCTCTAAACCATGATGCCTTCAAGAAAATTTTTTTTTTTTATTTCGTTTTCATCTATTGTGATCACTTTTTATGATTTTTCCTCTTTTAAAATTCAGTAAAATGATAATATGGATAAAACAATGATATATGTTGTTAATTTATATCATTACTGGCATTCTATAAACGTAAAAGTGCAATCTAAGAAATTTTGTGGGGGTGACATAATTATACGTTTAGGGCGGTAAAATGAGATGGGCAGTATTTTATACATTTACATCATGCAAGAAAATTCTATTGGCCAATTTTATTTCTGTTAAAAATGAGGTGAGTGACTTTCAATAGTTTATTTGGTGGGATGGGAGCGGATAGCTCAGTTTGTTACTGCGCTGGCCTACAAAGCCAAAACGGTCCAGAGTTTGCGCTAGACACGTCGAGTTCAAATCCCTGATGGTTTAGATTCTCCTATGAGCTTTTCTTATGGTGAATTATCTTATATATAAATTTCAGCATTTGGGAGATCAACTCATGAACAACCTCCTGCAGCTGGTCACCAGCGACAGAAAGCTCTGTCCAGACAAAGAAGTTACGAAAATATTCAGTCATCCCAAGTCAATGGGGTAGGTCCTTCATTTTCTTTGTATTTGCAAAAATGTAAGGTTATGGTTAGAATGCCATTTTTTACATACTTGAATCACCGTCATTTGCCATATTATGAAGGGAAGTATAAGCCTTACTTTATGTAGGCATATGATACAAAGCTGAAATCAGTATAACTTTTACTGTCTGCATTGTCTGTTGAGTGGGCTTCAATTCTGTTTGCTAGTCTGCTTTGAGAGGGGATTCATTTTTTTACTGCGACTAACTTCTTTTCAGAACAAAACATTATTTTGTGTTGAATTTATATAAAATGTTTTTCCCCTTTCTCTCAGAAGAGCCGACAGACATCTGCGCCTGCTGCAATGAGGGGTCAGGGTCGGCCCATTTCTGGTGTCTCTAGAGCTCAGAGCAATCCCACAATAAGTCGGGATGACAGAGGAGGAGGTGGTCTTATGGTTGCTAGCTCTAGAATGGTAAGGATGAAGCTTGGTTTTCAATTTCATATAACTTAATTCTCAAACTTTTTCCTTTGTCATTTCCTTTCTTTTTTCTCCACACAATTCTGCAATATGTCTAGTAATAAAGATCAATCAATATTCTGATTATGATTCTCATTACTATTGGGCCTGCCTTGTCTTTTTATTATGAAATTAATACTGTTGTTTTAATTAATAATAGATTTGATTGACACCAGTCATGTGAATTACATTATTGGTTTTTGCTCTGTTCTCATCTGCTTTAGGTTCCTGGCCAGAGGCCTATTTCTGCCAGCAATCCCAGAGCCAAACCTATTTATGGTCGTAAACAGTTTAGCAACGCAGGAAATAATCCGAGCGCAGGTGCGCCTAAAGCCATGTTTGGAAGCTACTCCCAGGCTTATGGGACGATATCATCTAGCGGACTTGCCTCCATCCAAGGAAAGAAATCCTGACTAAGCCAGGCACGTGCTCAATCAAAGGAAAAACTTGACAGGATGATGTTTTATCCCTCACCCCTATCTCCAGTTGCCCCATCAGTGCTGGAGTTCATGCCAATGTACACCCCATCTCCGCCATCCATACCAAAAGACGTAGGGCAGTACGCCCCTGTGCCAAGGAGGCCAATGGGATATCATCATTACTAAAACCATATTTATTAAGACATGAGTCCATAGGATGCCTTTCTAGGACATTGATTTTTCAAATATTGATTTTCCAAAAACTCTTTTGAGATTTTGAAACACAACAATGATGGCATCTTGTCTAATTTTGGTCAGGATTTAAAAAAAAATTGATCATCTTGCAGTGTGCTATCTCTTTGCCTTATTATTTCTGAGTTCTCAGTTGATGTCTGTTTATAATACAAGATGTCAGCTGCAAAAGTCAGGCTGCACCATTCTGAATTTCTCTTCCTAGCACTCAAAAAGAAAAAAAATATGAAAAAAGAACATACTTCTGTTGTAAAGCTGTTACTCAGCAGTTGACTTACTGTCTTGATATTTTTCCTGTCAGATTGAACACGTGCGTGTTGATATACCTTCCTTGTAAATAATGTCAGCAGGAATGGAAGAGATAAAATGAATATGAGTCCTTTTTTTTTAATGTGTGTTTGTTGTAAGACAATTAATCGCTTTTTGAGTAGAGTTTTAAAAGTCAAATGTAGTTCTACCTTAGAATGTTTGGTAGGTATTTTGTCTGTATTTTTTAGTTTGACAAGGTTGAAAGATGTTTTGTTTTTATACTTTAGATGTAAAGATATATAATATATTTTGTATATTTTTCAATATCAGAGTGTATATAAATTTATTCATATATATCCACCATGAGCATGTTTATCATTATCTGAGTATTGAACATTGGCATGGTCATAACAAATTCTCTAAGAATTGTTTCTCATGAATAATGAAAGTTTTCAATTTTTTTAAATAGTATGAAATGAAGCGTAGTATATTATATTCTATTATGCCAGTATAACAATTTTTATACACCTCATTAAATTCAGGCAGAGTTAGAAGTTGTCCTGCTGAATGGATTATACAAATGTTACTGTAACTCAAAATTAGATCACAATTAGAGGGCGCAAAAAATTGTAATATTTATAGGATGTAAAAAAAAATGATCCTGCTTAAGGAAGAAAACTGGATTACAAAGTGAGGCTTGAGCCAGGTTGCAGTGCAATGCCTATCCAACTGACCACTAACTCTCTGCTTTGTATATTCTTCATTTTTTGAAACAAGAGCATGAACAACCCAGAGGGATTATGTTTTGACCATGATGTTCTTTCAATATGCAAATGCATTTTTTCCCCCTCTCCATCCAATAGCTATTCAGGTATATGTTAATGTTACGGCTAGTCGGTATAATTTTTTGAAGACTTTGCATCCCATATGAATAGCATCTGAAACTGCTGAAATTGTATGTGTCCAACTTCTGTACATTAAAAACTTCATTTTTTTGGTATTAGGAATGGATGTTTATATGTATGAGTTGCTAATGAGTAAGGTGAGCTGTTTGAGAGGAGAAATCCTTTTCTACAGTTTTTAATAGATCCAAGGCTTAATGAGCAGTGTTAAAAAGTGTTAACCTTTTTTTTTTCTAACTTAAACAAGATTCCGTCCATCGCTCATGTTTTTAACTCAGTTTATCATGAAATGTTTTTAGTCAATGGTGATATCTCATTATAAGGGAGAATGATATTGTGGAATGGAAGCTGTACCCTAACATTTCTTTGAATTCATTTTCATATCAATATTTAAAAGCAACTTTTAAGATACTATTCCCAAAAGTTTCTGTGAATGATATTATGTAGAATAATGTATGATGAGTATCCATGTTAAAGTTTATTTTTCGATTTCCTTTATTTAGTACTAGCTAAGATTGGTTTACATGATGCAATAATCATATAACTAGGTAGAATCTAGGAAAAGAAATGTGCTTTGACCATAAGAATGTGATTTTGGAATGTAAGAACTAATAGAATTAATGTCATATTTGCAAATGTAAAGGAAATGCAAAGAGAGCTATTATTATTTTCTTAAAAGCTGGAAATTGCAGAATTTGCGAGATGTTGTGTTGTTAGTCACTTTTCTTTATGGTCGGCCTCAGAAAAATAAGCCCAGTCCTTGTTTCTCCAAACACTCACTAAATCTAACCCTGACCCTAACCCAACCCTAACCCAAACCTTACTAGATCTACTACTACTTCAACTATTTCTAATTCTACTACTACTTCTACTAGAATTAGACAGAATAATACTCCTGCTAGGCTAGGTCTCATAGATCTATTGATAGTCTAAACTTGGGCACTGCGAAAGTTTCTTATTTTCTCACTTTTTGTAGCACAAAACAATCATTGTACAAAAACATTCATAAATCAGCTAAAAATACATTACCTCTTGTAGAATCAACTTGTACAAATACTTTTAAAGTTGTAAATATTTTTAAATCGTCTCTCAATCAGTTTAATTGAAAAGCAGCTTAGTCAGGCGAGTGTTCGGGAAAATAGAAACCATGTTTCCTTATCTCAAAGTCCTAGTTTTTGTATAATATACACGTTTAAGCTTAAGGCTGGTCTATTCATTGTATTGATTGGTAAGGATTTGTAAACAGTCTGGTCAAAAATGGGTGACAAGTTATATTTAGATGTTATGATAAGAAATTAAATAGAGCACAGATCGAAACTTTAATGCATTTCAAATATGTTGTGTTGGTGAGCAAGGCGTATTTCATTTTGTCATTGTCCTTTAGAATTAAAAGTATCCATTGTTGTTGAATGAGGTAAAGGTATCTACCTCCTAATTGCATTGCCAACCACAGTTCTCTTACCAGTATTAAAGGTTTGAAGCATTCATCTATGCAGAAGTATTTCTAATTATGATATATAAGATTAATATTTATATTTTATCTTTATTTGCCTGAATGTAAATTCCTTTGGGGTTTGATAAAACATTCACTCTTTTCTATCTTTACTATCATTTCTATTTTCTTATGATGTTGGAGGCTCTTAAAGCATAGAATTGCTCAAATTTTCTTCTTATTTTCAAATGTATTCTGATTCACATTCCATGCAGGAAGTATGCATGAAAAAGAACATTCATATTTAGTTTATACTTTAGTTCTTATAATTTCAAATGCCTTTTAAATGTATTAATTTGTGATTTCTGCTCAAATACATTGCCAGATTGTTTAGTTTATTGAGGCACAACATCTCAAGAAAGAATTCATACCATGGGGTGTAAAAGTACCGTAACACATTTCCAGAGAAAGAACTGCCTTAATATCTCACTTCCATAATATGTAATCTTGATTTTTTAAAAAGAAAATAATGTACATTTCCTGTACAAGACACACATGGTTTTTTCAACTCTGAAATAGAAATAATAACATTTACTGTTAATGAACTTTATGAAAAGAAGCAATTTGTTGTATGCATCAATCACGTTTTCTTTTTTGGAAAAGAATTTGCAAATATATTTTATTTTTGAATTACTTTCAGTTAATTAATTATTGAAAAGGAATGTGATTAGGAGGTATGTGGAAATATGATTAAAAACATTATTTTTTTTTATTGAGGGTATATTATTTTTTGTCTTTCAGCCATGATATATATCATTATACCATATATTTTTTTTCCATTTACTATTCTCTGATTGCTTTGATTGGTCAAAATCTTTTCCATAGTGGGTAGGTCTTTAGATGAATTAAACATAATAAGGCAAATTGCAAAATTGGTAAAATATATATTAGCATTTTTTGCAAAGACTTATATTCTCCTTTCTTTGTTTTTTAAAATTCTTTTCTCATGTAAAGTTTTAAGTATGCTTGGCGATAAAGTGCTTAATGACACATCCTACTTGATAAATGAATGTAAGAATCAGATGTCAATGGAAGACTGTAAATAATACAATAAAATTTATTTTTTGTGCCATGTTGAAAAACGAGCAGTTCAGTAAGTGATTCAGAAAGATGTTGGAAAAATTAATTTTGTCTCAAAGTCCATGATATAATGGTGTATATCTAATATATATGATTATATTGATCAGGATCGGGTAAATGAATATATTGATCAATAAAGAAAGTAAGAAATTCAACAGCCTTCAGGCTAAATCCCTTTGGTTTGAATTTTGAAAAGGCTTTTTTTGCCCATGCTGAATGCTTTAATGTTGGTTTTTATATGATCATAAGGGATGTCTATAATAATCTACAATTGTCACTTCTATATAACTTGATTGTCTTTTGTTAAATTTATCAATTTTAGTGCCAATACTTGTATACTCAAGCGCCATTGATTTTGTTTTGTTTTACTCAGTTGATTAAGTCAATCATAATGATTATCCTTGAAGATGCACAAAACATAACCTTTTGGAATACAATTTTTGCCTAATTACAGTTTGTGGTATACAGTGAGTTAGCAAGAAGAAGAAGAGATTTATGCTTCAAAAAGAATTTGATTTGATAAGATTCCTCCTAAAAAATGATAAAGTCGATTTCTCATCTATATCAAAGTGTTCACTGTACTATGAGATGAATGCATGCCTGTTTTAAAACTCCTTGTGAAATTGTAATGCATTTGATAATGATTTTACTTAACCTGTAAAGATATTGTATATACTCTTATGATACTATCTCCATAGACTGATATGGATTAACAGCATTATTACCTTGAACAGTAGGGAATTTCCTCAGAAATAAACTTGTCTTTCTGTCTCATGAGCACCAAGTCATTACTGTCAGAAACTTTTATAGTTCTGAATATGGGACATTCGTGATATCTAAAAAAATATGTTAATGAGTTGCTGCTTACGCATGATTCAAATTGTCCTTTACTAGAGACAGACAGACAGATGTATTAAATATAATATTCAAATTAATTATGTGTACATACTTTGTGATAATATGCATTTTTTTTACTTTGAAAATTGTGATTAATAAATATATTTCAGAAGCTTTGTATAATCATTAGCAGCCATTCACCAATGAAGTTATTTTGTGATGGAATATATGGTCACTCCCCATAATTCCAAACTTTCATTCACTCCAAACAGTCATAGATTCTTATTTGTGATGGAATATATGGTCACTCCCAAGAATTCCAAACTTTCATCCATTCCAAACAGTCATAGATTCTTAGATTCATAGATTTATAAAACCTATAATTTAAATAAATTTTTTACAATTTGTTAGATGATTAATACTATTATGCAGAATGTAATTTTCTTTGCTTTTTTTTTTTTACTTGAATAGATTTAGTAATAAATTAATCTCTTGAATCATGGGATACTGGTTTTTACTCATTTATATGAAATAAGATATGGCCACCATGGAAATAGTTACTGAATCATAATACTTATATATTTTGAAAAAAGTATAATCTTGTTGGGTTTTTGCTTTATTTTGCCCCATTAATGAAATCTAATGATATTAAGAATTGATTACAACACTCAGTTAAATGAAAATAGTTTATAATGCAAATTTGTTTCATAGTTTGGAATAAATGGAAGGGACTGTGCAAATAAAAACGCTTGAAATGTCATCCATCCAGGTCTCTGCAACTTTGTTTGTGTTGTTTCACACCATAAAAATATGTCATTCCCTCCATTAAAGTATTACTTTTAATATTGTTGTTATTATTATTTTTCAATGTCTAGATGTGTCGAAGCTTAGCGTCACACTAATAATTTATTGTCATCACAACTATTCCAAGATTGCCTAGGTCAATTGATGGTCATTTTACTTTCTTAATTGACTGTGATCATAAATTAAAACAATACCATCAACGTAATCATCATCATCAGCAACGAAGTCCTTACATTTCCTTTAAGTACAAGAGATTATGTTTGTTTTTTCTGTAAATCATCTCTCCATTTTGTTATTTTTATATTACATGTATTGTACTTATTATTTGAAGTGCTTCTTTTCCACCGGGACAACTTTTTTTCCTCTTCTAAAATCTATTTTTCTACTTCTGCTTTTATATTTTCATTAGCCTATCATCCTACTTCTTCCATGGGCTCTGAGATAATCTTAGTAGTTGACTGAGCCCTTAAACTCCTAATAACTAACTAAGTACAAGGAAAAAAAGATGTTTCAAATGATGTATAGGAAGTTTTGGAATCATTGTGATGTTACAATTGATTATTTCAATAATGAATTTGTGATAAAATATCTTGATTGTAAAAGAGTCTATGATCATAAGCTTTTTTGTGATAATGATAACACTTTACAACAATGTTATGGTATGTGATAAAATGTACTTTTGAGTGATAAAATTCTTGTTCTGATAATTGTGATTAGAGCAGCAAGCATATTGTAACCAACATTCAACTTCTATTTAAATATGATTTGTCAAAAAATAAATTATGCATATGTCAATCCATATCATGGTGAATAATTGGTGATATTATTCACTTTTAGACCTCAATGAAAAATAAATGACATTCCCCTTAAACCTGTATGTTTGGAATTGTATTTTTTAATTTATCACTGTCGCATGAGTTGTTTAAAAAAATTATTTGATACAATTTAACATATGCATTAATCTATATTCATTTTATCAGGCCATCCAAACACTTTGCAAGAGGAATAAAATGGGGTTGGCTTTTATGGGACCTGTTTCTTTGCAGCAGAACATTAGTTGCATATGTTGTTTTGAGCTAGAGTGGTGTAAAGATGAAAATATTGTTTCCATTAAATCTTGGACTAGGCAGTTTCCCAACAATCCCTTTAATTTTTCATATGTGTTGCAGTTGAAATAGACATGTTTAATAATGAAAAAAGACATTTACCAAATTTTGATAGCTTTAGAGTCAACTTTAAGATGTAAGTTAAAAACCGAGCTGAACCACGCTTCTCAGTAGATAAGTAAACTCTTCCCCTTTTCTGCTGTTTGCAATCAAAAGGCAATATATTTCTCTGTACACTCAATAAATATACCACGCTTTGGATTGAAACGGCAGTTTTCTTATCAACCAACCACTTGCCCTTTATATGACCAGATGAAGAATTTAAATTGCTCTTAGGTGTGGCATTTCAATAGGGAGAACCCACATTGTGTTGTAGTTATCCCATTGTATGATGCATGATATGACTTGAATAGCATGTATGTAGTATTGCAATACACCTTTGTGGTGAAGCAGGGGGAGGTGTCAAAGGGAAGCTAAATCAAGAAAAATCTTCTTGGTTGATCGCAATATGAAATAGTTATCTTGCTTATAGAAAAGCTATATATAACTTAGGTGTGTGGTATAGATTTTAATTTTAATCAAGAGTTAAGTTTACTATGTGTACGCAAAATTTGATGCAAATTGGTAGACAAGAAGCAACAGTTACGTTTGTTTATCCTTCAACCTCGCAACTGGTGAAAAACAGTTCTCCATCTTTGATCACCATTTTCTCAAAACTTGGTTTTCCAACCTTAACCTCTCCATATCTTTTTAATGAAAATCCTAGTCTTCATAAATTGGGTATCAAATTTAATAACAGATTTTTAGGATTTCTTTTGATATACATATCTGAAATCCTTGAACCCTTTCGAAGAAACATAACATATATGCTATCCCCAAACATATTTCTATTTTTTGAATTTGAATATACAGAAGCCAGTTTCTTATTTTCTTACTTATTTAATTTAAACTTATTTTATTTAGCCACTTTCTGTATTATTTGATGGCTAGATAAAAGATGTTGTTGCAGGGACCTATTTCTGATAGTGTGGTCTGATCAGCTCTGGAGATAAATATATAAAATGATTCTATGCTTCTCTTTGTAAATCTCAAGTCTTTTGAATCATTTCTGAAAACCCCCATTAACTAGACATCAGCTGCAGTTCAATGCTGCAATGTGCTTTTTAAGAGTAAATAATCTTGCCCAATGAAAATGAACCAGTGTGCCAAAATGGGGCTCAGCTGCCTGCAAAGTTATATTGTATATAGATGGAGGATGACAAAAAGCAGCTATCTTACAGATTAATAATTCACACACTTTTACCATTTCTATCATTATCAAAACAAAAAACAAAGAAAAATTAGAAAAATTAATAACCTGATTCAAAATTAAAATCCTATTCCTGCAGCATTTCATGGGAAAAGCTTATCAAATTTGTTTTCCTATTGTGAAGTCAGTGAAGTATTAATGGATTGGTAGCTTAAGCTACAAAAATATAGTTTCCCTACTTTAATACTGTAAATATCTTTTTGTTTTTTATTTCCATTTTTCTTGCCATACATTTTTCTTCTGTAATTATAGTTTGGTCATGCACACACATGCCAGACATTACTACTCAAACCCAGAGTTTGGCAAAAGGCTTTTTAAAATTTTTTCTTAGTCTCTACTTGAAGGGCTCAGTGCAAGAAGTGTCTATGTGCCATTTGGTCATTTTGAGAAAACTGAACTTAAAGATTTTAAATTATCTTTTAACTCTTTCCCTACCGAAAAACGCATTTTCTTTCAATTTCATATGCAACACTTATAACTTTTCATTTGAAACAAGAGCACAAAAACATATAAAAAATGGCTTAGCCCAACCTTGGATTTGGGCCAGTAGGGAAAGAGTTAAATCATGTAACACATCTTTGAAAAGTTTCAATGACTATAACTGCTCAGGTGGTGTGTTTTCTTGATGGGAAGGTTGCTAAAAAAAATATTGCTTGTCAACGCCTTTGACTTCCACACTCCTCCCACTGTCCTTTGTAAGACTGGTTGATTCTTATCATGCATGACTAAACTAGATAGGCAAAGGTGTTAATTGTTGTGGGATTTTGTATTGAGAAATGGAAAGGGGAGGAGCTTTTTCCTATTATTAAGCTGTTTGTTGATTTTGGGGTTGTCTTTTGTTAGCTATGGGTGAGAGAGAGAGATAGATAGAGAAAGAGAGAGATAGACAAACCCAGAGAGACAGAAAGAAAAACAGTAAGACATACAAGGCCAGAAGTTTAAAGACACAAATTGATGATAAATACAATAATATGAATTATGATCATGATGACGGTGGTGTCAAACGACTTTTCTTGCCATTCGCTTCTACAACCTCTGCCATCTTAAACAAGAATGGTGTTTGCAAAAAAGCTGCAATCTGATTGGCTGGGAGCTGAAACCTTATTGTTTATAATGTATTTAGGTACTTCTTGTCCTAACTGAAGGCGCAAAGGCACTTTTTGCACAAATTATGGGGCAAGTCAAACCGGCCAAGCAAAGAAGAAATGGCACTTAGGTACTTCTTATCCTATCAAGTCTTACAGTGAACAAAGGCGGGAAGTAACCAAAAACAATGGACTAAAGATTTTGAATCTGCCAAAATGGCACCGGCACTTCTTGCACTGAGCCCTTCACTTTATCTACCGTTATTTGGAACTTCCAATTAAAATTTCTTATATTGTAGTTGAAATGAATTAGAGACATTATTATATTAATTTTTACTTTAGGCTTTGGTGTTTGATTAAACCTATGATAAAAATGCTAAGTTATGTTTAGATTCAGTCTACTCTATAATAATGTACCGGCACAAGTATTATTGAGATTTCGTGCATATCAGTATACCAATAAACAGGTCAGCCAATGCATGGTAAATTTATGAAGCAAATTTGAGGCAAGTTCAAAAGATTGTTTTGAATGTGATTACGAACCAGTCAGTTTGCTCGCTGGCTCGCAAAGAATGCTTAGAATGAGATACCATAGAGCCTTATGAAATCCCATGATTTTGCTTGAGGAAATAGAACCTTAATTGATATAATGATTGTCGTGGAAATCAATGATCTCCTTGCTTGACTACTTTCTTGCCAAAAGAAACGATTTAACCCATCATTAAACACGAAAAAAATCCAAGAAGTCAATAATAAAATAAATTACAAAGCATCATAAATAGATGATGGGATGAGGACATTTAACAGTTAACAAAAATAATCTTTAGCAATATCAGATAGGAAGAACACATTTCTTAATAATAGGGTGAGATAACATTAATCTCAACATACAGTGATTATTACACTGCAGATAATACCTGAGTTTGATTTATTAATGCTACTATTTTAAGAAAGCTTCCTAGCATTGAGATACATGATGTATAAAATCAAGTGTCAACTTTATCAAGATATGTCAATTTTTAATGTAGATTCAACATGATAATCCTATCTCATTATCTTCCTTCTACTCTTCCACTATGTCAGATTTCTTTATGACATTAGCCAGTTATTATTTCAGGGTTGTATTTATCTACAAGGTTGATTTTAAAGTAAAAGAATGACTCTCCCTTCACACTTTTTGTTTAAAAACTTTTACCTAAAGTGGAACAATGACAAGAAGAAAAGATACCATTTAGATGCGCTGTAATATCATTGTGTCTCCAGATTGGAGTTTGGAAAGAATCTACTTTCCCTGTTTTCCAAAATATTTAAATTTTTTTACTATCTTTTTAATTTTAATCTTTGTTTTGTATCTTACAATTTTGATGATTCCTCAAAAAATGTGTTTTAATATGTATACTTTTCTTTATTTACTTTTATTGTCCCTTCATTTTTACACCAATTAATGTGCGTCTACTTTCTCTTCTGTTATGCATCTCTGTAAGGTTCATAGGTCGCTTTTGATTTTGTGTCTCATTGCCTAAGGAAAGCTTCAATCTAAAGCGTCACATGTTAATTCTCTATTTGTTTTTTTAGTTTGTTTTTTTGTGTTGATTGTTCATTGTATAACTAATTTCTGTACATCTCTTTAACTTTAATTTGTTTTAGAAATTTATCTTTATTCTATTTCGTTAATTTCTGAAGATAGCTCATGCCATAGATCTCCATTACTGTGTACATTACATCGTATCTTTCTACACTTGATTTGACTCTGGGGGGGGGGGGGGGGGGGGGGGGGGGGGGGGGGGGGGGGGGGGGGGGGGGGGGGGGGGGGGGGGGGGGG
>JASKDV010062825.1:0-15523 GCA_032466395.1 Aegires albopunctatus | reverse complement strand
GCTGGCCCAGCACGACAGACCTAGTCTGCCCCGATGACTCTCCAACCTCCCCTCAGTCACCACCCTATCGCCACCACACAGTTGATTCCCGAAACCCACCACCTCTAGATCTAAATATACTAGAAAATCGCACAGATACTTATCCTGCGCCAGACAGAATCACAATCACGTCCCACTTCCATGGCCGCTGCTCAGCCAACTGCTTGGCCCAAGTTCCCGCCATTTTCTGGTCACATGCTCCCTGCGCATGCCCAACGCGGCGTCACGTGATCTCATGATCTCGGGGGACCGAGTTCTGGGAATTCCCACAATTCCCCACATTAAAATCTGTATTTTTCATCAACCATATTGCTATCACTCTTTTTGCATTTCAGCATTTTTGTTTTAATTTTCAACTCGATCAGTTTTCTTATTGAATGAATATTGATCTCCTGGCTCTGAGTCCAGATTTGTTTTTTCTCTTAAGACCAAATCTTGATAAAGAATAGTGTTTGTACATTTGCTAATTTCATCTTAGGAAATCTTCCCATGTTGAGGTCTAGTGCCATTTTCGACAAAAGTAAACCGTTGCCGACTTCCCTTCAAAGCGATTTTATTCCTGATGATGTTTTATTTGCATTGACACAACCTCCTCCAAGTAAAGATAAACTTGGACCACCAACAAGGGGCAGAAATTTGAATACCAGCTCAGTGAGTTCAATACCAATAATATTTTCAATTAGGTCTAAAGGAGAATCTCATAAAAGAGTTTAAATATATTTGAAATTTATTTTTCCACCTTGGAAAGTAAAATTTATTGAAATATTCTTCTATGTTTATTTTCAAATTATATTTTTTTATTAATAGACATATAACGCAGTGGATGCTGTTTAATGTCTCCATAGCTTATATACACAGCCTGAATTTTATTATAGTAAAATCTTATTTTGTGAAATGGAGCGTCATGAAACTTCAAGTAATAAAAAGTTCTGATATTTTTTATTTTTTTTATCCAGGGATTGGCACGTGCACCTCCTGCCAATGTGTGGAATTACAAGAGGAGAGAACAGTTTAAACATTTGCTAAAAAATACCCCTTGTTCATGTGGAGCTGGGAAGTAAGTATTTGAAAAGATAAGTGATGCCCTGTCTTTCAAGATAAACAAATTAGATAAGGTACATGACTTGAGTTACCTGACATATTGCCTTTTACTGGCGGAATATATGGATCTTGCAGATTTAGCTTTACATTGATTATTCATTCTTCTAATAAGGGACTGCTAACTACCCTGATCACAATGCAACATTTCTTAGTTGTTGAGGTCTTGTTTCAATTTGATTTTAAGATATGAAAACTCCACAGGAAGAAGGGTTATAGTCACATCTTTGATTTGATGTAGTCAACATTTTTCAATCTAATTAAAAGAGTGGAAAATTATTAATATTACCAAGGCTTGGTTTCAGTAATTTTATTATGAATTTAATTAATTATTAAGGATTTTTTCAGGTGAAAGTTATAAAATATCAAAGACTAAATACAATACCAGCATTAGAAAGAGGATGACATTGAAACTTTAGAAAGGTGACTATGATCATTCTTCCCATGGAGTCTTCACATACAAAAGGTGAATTGCATAATGAAAATAGAATTATGATATAAACTAAATGGTTATCAAAGAAGATTTGATTTCCTTTATTGATATCCGAGGGAATATGGTTTTTGAGAGCTTAGCACAGAGAGAGACCAGTATAACCCAGGCACCTCAGTGCAGCTCCTCAGAGACAGGCAATGGAGGATTAATTGCCTTGTTTGAAGCACAAACCAGACACTAAAATGGTGTTATGAGTCTGAGTTACACAATTTACAAACTTTTAAGTACTCTGTTATCTAGTTATTGTTAATTAAAAAATATACCAGCCTTTGAATCTTATTACAATGAAATAAATTTCTGTATTCCAGGGACATCTCATTTTTGTACGATGTACCTCAAGTCATCCCTCATGCCCAAAAACCAGATGTGTTGGATCAAAGTGCTGTTCGGAAAGATGATACAGCCAGGAAGGTCAGAGAGACATATTCTAGATAATCAGAAAATTAATTATATTTGTTATTATTCACTATCCATGACTTGTTGTTTTGAAAATAATGAAATTCATAAGAAATCTCAAAGGCAAAACTTCTTTTTAGTCTGAAGTTAAAATGTTAAAGTCTTTTAGTGCTTTACAATGACTTTTTATAGTTGTGGTTGACAGGAACATAGAGCACATAGGACAAGACTGGCAGCCCATTAGGTGCGAATATAGTTTTGGACAAAGACTTTGCTGCCTTAACTCACTTAAGTCTTCCTTACTGAACCACTTCCATTTACTTCAGACTGATGATTATTACCAATCTTTAATGCTCATTTATTCAATTTAATCTTCTTTCCCTCATATTCACATTCATTCTTACGCATAAAATGGTTTGTTCTAACGTAACACAATTTTTTAAATATATTTTAGATGGATAATGCTTTGATTTATTTTTGACACATATACATTTATCATCACTAAATGGTGAAAAAAGGGATATTTTCATATAAGCAGAGTTATGAAAATCGCAAGTGAATAAAGATGACCTTTTCGTAAGCTTAAAAAATTGTATATTATATCACTTGCAATATGTTTAATTTCAATTTGACCTTTTTTAAGCAAATCAACCTAAATGATTTGATTAGAGGAAACATGATTAAGATTGTTTTTTTTCTTTCGTTCTGCTATCAGCCTCTCCACTTACCTGACACCCTCATCCCGGATGAGTATCATGTCGTCAAAAATAAAGGCGTTCTTGGCATACAATATCACGAGGAGTAAGTTAGAGAATAAAAATCTAAATACCCATTTTATATTTCTATGGTAATCCTTAAATAATATTATCATTATTATTATTATTATTATTATTATTATTATTATTATTATTATTATTATTATTATTATTATTATTATTAATTATTAAGATTATTATTATTATTATTATTATTATTATTGTTGTTGTTATTATTTGTTGCTGTTGTAGATAATGTTTTTTTTTTATTGTTGCTTTTTCTAAAATGAGAAGATTTTTCGTCATACCAATTACATCATGTACAAGAGTTTATAAAATGATGTATGTCATTTTTATGCACGATTGAAAATTCCTATTGCATTTGGAGAAAAACAAAGGTGAAAATATATTTATGGCTTGGGAGGTCATTTTCACAGACAATTGATTAAAAAGGAGTCATTTTCAGTTTGGCTATATTAAGTTTAAAGCTGCTATTTGTTTCTTTTTTAATCTCATACATATGTTTGCACACATCATCCCAACAGCAAGTACAGCACTAAACCAGAGGATCATGAACAACATTTGGTTTCCTTCCCTTCAATGTAAGTATACACTTTACACTTTGTTTGGTGATGTTTTAGGTTATTTCATATTAAATTATAATCCCAAGCAATGATAAACATATGGAATTTAAAATGAACAAAAAAAAAAATAAAACAAAAAAAAAAGAAATTCTATAAAAACCCACCCCTTTTTCAGGGTACGGTATTGATCTCATTTTATTGAATTTCTTTGCTCAACAAATTTCCTTTGATCAGTGATGATTTTCATAGAAAGAATATTTTATACAGAACAGATTTCATGTATGACTATGGCTTTATTTATTTCACATTTTACTTGAATTTTTTCATCCGCAGGGCTCCAGCCTCTAGATATGAGGTCATTCAGCTAAAGAAAGCGTTGAACAACATGCTAGATAAGGCGGGGGTCAATGATTTGGACACGGAAAGAGGATCAGGTCCAACTCAGGTTGATCATTTGCTTCATTATACTTGATGTGTCATCTTTCTTTTTTTTTTTTGATGTTAAATGGATTTTTATTCTGAGTCAAATAGCGGGGATAAGTCATGATATTTCATTCTGTTCTCTTCCATTTAAACATGATTCATTTGGTCAATGTCAATTACAATTTAGATAATCACTTTTTTATTTTATTAGGCCTTCATATGTATTTACATTTTTAATCATTATTTTTTTATATTATGGAATTGTTTATTCATCAAAAAGTATTTTTGGTCTAAAATGCAAAATAATATAATGACACTGTTATTCGCTTTTATGTGACCTGTTTCTTCAAATCGTAACATATGTCACAGGCAGGGGTTTTAAGATATTTATAGAACAAGAAAGTCCAGGCCATGCACTTTAATTTGGTACCAATTTTATGAAGATATTGGCCTTTTCATCACGAAGATATGGTGAATTTAAAGGAGATAGGGCAGAAAAACAGTTTTGAGAAAATGGTGATCAAAGTTGGAGAACTGTTTTAACCGGTTTTGAGGATGGATGGATACTAAACGCTAAGAAACTGCTGCTTCTATTTCTCCATTTTGCATTGAATTTTGCATACACCTACTATGAGATAAGACCTAACACTTGATTAGAAAAAAAAAATATAACTTTAATAAAAGCCAAGTTATATTGCACTTCATTAGGCTTGACAAATTGTTTTGCTTCATTTTCAACCAAGCTGATTTTCTTAAAATAAGCTTCCTTTTGGCTCCTCCCTCTGTCTTCATACAAAGGTGTATCCCAATATTACATACATGAAATTAAAGGGTTTTTTAAGAGCTG
Source organism: Aegires albopunctatus (assembly GCA_032466395.1). Taxonomy (NCBI): domain Eukaryota; kingdom Metazoa; phylum Mollusca; class Gastropoda; order Nudibranchia; family Aegiretidae; genus Aegires; species Aegires albopunctatus. Next base: position 10,888 of record JASKDV010062825.1, on the reverse strand, counting down.
TCCAACCATACAACATCCACTAGGATTACTATAACACTTTGGCTTTGCTCCTATTCAAAGACCCCACCCACATGCAAAGACCGAGGCAATTCAAATTCATAAATTTGATCAAGCCTCTACTCATCCATATCAATCTTATGACCAGATGTGTCCATGCAGGTTCCATGTGTCTAGTTGTTAAGAAAGGAGAGGATCTTAGCTTTCTATTGATACCTGAGTGGTCCACCCCAGGATCAAACTTATTTCTCTACATTGACTCCAGAGTCAAAAATTTCTTTAATTAATTTTGAAAAGTGCATTTTTTATCATTAATTATATTAATTCAATAATAATGTATTTATTTTGTGAAATAAAGAGTTGATTAATTGGAAACAACCATATAATTAAACATTCAATGAAACGGTTCTAGCTAAAAACGGCCAGCATGACATATGTTCTGCTTCGAAGAAACAGGTCGCATATGTTTAAGAAACAAAACAGGAAGTACATCATTCATAATCATAAACATCAAATTACCATGGGAGACATAGCTTGGGTATCTTAGATGTAGCGATCATTATGGAATAAGGGACAGTATTTATGTTTAAAATGTAAAAATACATTCATTGAAACAACCAATGGGTATGACAGTAAAAAAAAAGATACAACATTACGAGAGCAGGACCAGAAAGAATTACTCTATAAAGTCTTTGAAACTTTTTGAGAATTCCTTTTTCCTCATTTAATCAAAATAGAACAGTGTCATAAACAAAGGAAAAATGACCCGAAACTTAAACAGGAAAGTATGACAAGTATACTATGGATACGATCTTTAATTTCTCAATAGCAATAAGAAAGATGAAAATGAACAGATGCAATTGCAAGATCAACGATGAAGGTTAAAAAAAGAGAATTAAAATAAAAGAAGACAAGGAGAATATTGTTGATGGGTAATATTTATCTATGTTTATGATTCTGTTCTTTATTATTTACTTTTTTGAACCAACAGTGGCATTCTTTTATTTTTCTTCCTCACTAGTTTCAAGAAATTTAAAAGGAAAGTTTTGCAAAAGGGTCAGAAAATAATATTGGTTCAGATTTTATTTTTTCTCATGGCAAATTCCTTTCTAAGATTAAATGTTTTCAATGATGTATTTATTCTCAATAGTAGTTTCATTATTCTGCCCTAAGAACTTTAGATAGAATTTTACGCCTTTCTCTGATATGGGGATTGTTAAAGGAGGTTTACATATAATTTGTCTTTTTCCAATAATTTGATCAATTTAAAAACATTTTTTTTTTCATTAATTTTTTCTATCAACATGCACATTCTCATCTTTCTATCCCTGTGGTACAAATTCTAATATAACTATCCTTTTTGGGTAAGCTCCAATCTCAAAGTCTAAAATGTAAAACCATGTCCATCTTCACCTCATAATTATTTTATTTTTCTTCATTTTTTTCACTCAAATTTTTCTATTCACATTTATGAAATAATTTTATGTTACCTTTCAATTTTTCTGTATATCATTTTTATATTACTTCATGCTTTCACTTCATTCTAGACATTTTTGCACATCTTTTAAATTTTCAAATTTTCTTTTTCTTTTTTTTTTTTTTCGTTGTTGAGGTAAACGACTTGCCTCTTTCACAATATGTCTTGTGAAGACACTGAAAGATTCACTTCATATCTTCCACAATGTTTATTTTCCTGCATGCTTTTCACTTTTACAGATGCACAATCTTCTTCAGTTGATCAAAAAAGAACAGAACATCTATAATGTTGTTTTCCATGAACTTATACGACAGGTAGTCATGATGAGCATTAAAAGGGATTCCAGATTTTTACACAGCCTTTCAAATGCTTTAATTGAAAAGAAGATAATCATTTAGAAAATTAGGATTCATTGTGTGAATATGATTTATATTTTATTTTACATATTTTAAAATCTGATCAATTGCTTGGAACGAATTATTATAATTGATATTAAATATACGTCTTCTATAAATGTTTTGATTATAAACATATTTTTTAAAAGATTGCAAAACAATTTTTTCCCTTGATTTTAAATGATTACATTGCTTCAAAGATTGTATACACAAATAAAACAAAAATGAATGATGAATAATTTACAAGCAAAAACTCCATTATTGGAAGTAATTTGGCCAAATTATAACTCTGGATATACAAGATATTCCAAATATGTTATGTAATGTGGAGGGGGAGGGGAGGATTATTATTGGATAATCAGTATTATGCTGATTTCGTATTTGTTAATAGTAAAATTCATTATTGCAGACCAGCATTGAGTGTGTGGAGAGAGGAGAACTTTTGGCTGATCTCCGCAATAAATACAGTGAACTGCTGAATAAAATCCCAGAGCAGATCATGGGGTTTGTGTTTTCTATTGTTCTGGACACGGCTGATTATTACAATTTATTAAGGACCTTAATAATTAATTATTCTTTCTCATATGACTAAATGTCTGTGTAATGAGAAACAATATACATCTTTTCTCTTTAAAGATATATGCCTACTTTTATATGAAAGTGTTTGTTAAGCTTTTGATAATAAGGTGAAAATAATTCATTTTTTCATGATGAAATTAAAAACAATATGACTGAGTAAAAGAAAAGCTCTTCATCCCTTTTCAAATTAAAATTCCAGCAAATCAAAATATCCAGCTTATTTCTCTTATTGTCTGGCAGACTCCATGAAGAAGTGATGGCTCAGAGAGCTTTAGATCGCCGTCTGACAGATGAACTGATGAGATTCAAAGGAACCATTGGAGTTTTGACTAGGTACCAATAAAACAAGAATAATGTGGGCTTGGATGTGAAAATGTGTGAATATGAACTGTGAAGTGTAACACAATATTCGCATTCATGGGCAAAATGCCTTTTGCGAATTATCAGTTCTCATTCTGATTCTGAATGTCATAATTGAAAACCCAGTATTGGAAAAGTAAAATTTCATGAAAAGATTTTGAAAACAGTGACATTTCTGTAATGACATAATAATCATCAGATATACGTTAGAGCATAAACATAGTACGAATGATCTTGAGACTACGAAAGTGTTCTATTTTCTAACATCCTATCAGAATTTTGTGCTTTTGATGTTGAAAAACTAGGTTGTAATCTTCATAGTAATTGCGATTACAGAGTTTTGGAAAAAGGCTCTTCAGTTAATTTGATAAAGCTGGTCTGTTGAATTAAAGTTTTGGTAATGTTTTAAAATTGATTACATAACAGACTGTTTCTTTTATTTAGGATTAAATAAGAAAGTTCACCTTAAAAATTCACTGGAAACAAGAATGCTTTTTGGTCATGGGGGTGTCCGTGGCCCAGTGGTTAACATTGGCACTGTGTTAATAGATTTGACTTTTTTTTCTTGTTTACCCACTCAACTCTGGTGTGGATGAATACCTAGTATTATCCATATCCAAAAAATGTATTTGCACCTTAATGGCTGCATGAATTGTCGTATGTGCTCTCTGTTACCATCAGCCAGGGGAAATGAAAACTCATTTTAAAGCTCAGAGAGGCCTTCGAGATAGGTGATATAAATTGGGAACTTTTATTTATATGAATAATCTAAGTGTTTATTTTGATTCTCCTGAAAGTGAAGTTTAGGATAAAATGTATGTTTAAAAGGTTTATATGGATCTAATATCTTTTACATGAAAGAGAGAATTTCTTTTTTTAAACATAAGTATAATTTGCAGTTGCAAGGTGATTTATGGCTGTTTTAATTTAAGAATTCTTGTAACTATATATGTAATAACAATGATACAGCAATACTTTGTGACACCTTTTTATAGTTAAAACACAATGGTAACTTTCTGATTAATATAGGGAAAGCCTTACTAGAATTTCTTTATTGATTTACATTCATTCATTTATTTCTTTTCATGAATTGCCTATCAGCGAATTATCCAACGTCAAAGAACATGACAGGAAGGTTACTAAAGAGGCTCAGAAAGCTCAAGAAGATGTAAGTTGCTGAAGTCGTGTTTTCTTATCTTATCTTTTCTTACCTCGTTTTATCACATTATACTGTATCTGCTGTTAATGGTATGAAAAGTTCATATTTACAATTTATAATCATTTGTTTTAAAGGCTTAGATAGGTTTGGGTAAGAGACTAGAATATATGAAGAATCCTTGCCTTATAAAAAAGAATGTTTCAGTTATCTCTGGCCTCATCCATAAAAATGTTCTTATTTGACAGCTACGGAATGCCTTGGCAGATTCCCAGAAAAATGCCAGTCTTCTTGCAGAATATCATGATCTGTACGAACTCCAACGTCGTCGATTGGAAAGGTCGGTGTTCATGCTGTCGGAAGAAAGAGAAATCTGGAGTACTGCAGCTTACAGTCTAGCTCTGAAGGTGAAAACATTTAAATGACTTTGATTTGAATTGTTTAGCTTGTACAGAACTGTCAATTATGAAAAATCTTCATTCTATACCAAGCTCAAAACCAAATCATTTACATCTGAGTGTGATGGGGATGCTCATCGTGTCTTATCTTATCTTATCTTATCTTATCTTATCTTGTCTTATCTTAACTTATCTTATCCGATCTTATCTTATATATCTTAAAATTGTCTCATCTAGTCTTATCTTATTTTATCTGATCTTGTCTCTTCTATCTTGTCTATCTTTATGTTACCTTATCTCATCTTATTTTTATCTCATCATATCTTGTCTTGTTTTTATATTTTCTTATTTTATCTTTTTTTTAATCATATCTTGCCTTTTCTTTATCTTATAACATCTTATCTTATCTTTATATTTCTTGTCTTATCTTTATCTTATCATATCTTGTCTATTTTATATCTTCCCTTATCTTGTCTCATATAATGTCCATAACATTATATCAAGATGCAGCCAGACTGACATTGCCATTATGTGTGTGTGTGTGTGTGAGTGTGTATGTGGGAGGTGATTGATGAATATCAACTATATTCAATCAGAAAACCCACACAAAAAAACAACATTTTTCCATTCATAAGTTTGATTGTTGAAATGTGATAATGAATATTTTAATTTTTTTTTCTCCAAAATGTTCACTAGGTGACAGAAGAATATCAACTCAATACGGCCAAGCGTCTGCAATTGAGTGAAAAGGGATGGGTCAAAATGGCTACTCACTTCACTGTTCTTCTCAGTGATAGAGACACAGATCTTCTAACTAAAATCCAGGTTGATAGATCTTTATATTTAGCACATTTACATAATTTAAGAACAGTTACTGACATCATGGAAGTAGCATTACCTAGGTACATATCGTCAGCATCGTTCCACAAGACTTAATGCCTATGTCTATTTCAATGGTTTTGAGACAAATGAAAAGAACATACTTTTATTTCGATTAAAAAATAAATGAAAGCAGATTTGGGCAGTTGTAAATTTTTTCAAAAGCTATAAAGTTTCTAAATGAATCAAAATGAAGTTTGATCAATAGCTGTAGCTTGGCACTTTATATAGATTTTCCAAATAAGTTTGAAACCCAAAATTTTTGACCTAGGCATTTGTGAAATGATGCTGACAATATATGACTTTGTCTCATTATTGAAATATGTAGAATCACTCAAAGTGTGTTGGGCCAAAACTCATGAATAGCATCACTCTAAAAATGAATAACAAATCCATGGGAAGGAGCTCTGAAGTTATTTCAAGCTGTAATCTCATTTGCCCATGTCGAGAAATTATGATTGCTGCTTCCAATATATGCATATGAGGGAAATAGAATTTCCATTAAAGGAGCCAAAATTTCCTGCCTAAAACATCTGGCCACTGCACACCTGTCTTTCTTGTTGACAGATTTATCTCTGCTACGCTTCATGGGCCAATTGGAACATTCCGTGAAATAATTGCAAGCGCTTTTCAATTGTTAAATATGAAATGATTTGTTACTTTTAATTCTAGGAAAGTCACTGCTGCTCAACAGCTGAGTCAAAACATTTTAATGTTTCTGATTTTTAAAAACTTCAAACATGAATTTCAAATTGTACTCAATGTCAATATTTGTTTATTTTTGTTGAGAATTAAGGAGAAATGATGAATGATGATTTTCTCCTTAAGGAAATCTATTCTTTCTTGACTGTAAAATGATTAATACCCTGCCTTAAGGTTTGAAATTGTATTTCTTACCAGAGTTGTGTAGAGAACTGGAGGGATTTGATTGAAGATTTCAACATTGCCTTGAAACAAAGAGAAGATGAAATGAGAGAAAACTTACGTGGCATTCGCAGCAGTGTGCAACAGTGGATGAAATCTTTCCAAGATAAATATATGTTAGTTTGATTATAATAAAATTTCATCTGTGTAATTCTCTAAACACATATTCTAGTAACATATATGAATCGACATAAGTATTTAGATAATTACACTGAGGATATGTCAATTGTACAAAACTTTGATTTTAAAGAAATCATGAATTATGTGATACAGCTTGAATTGCATGAAAAGTGCATGAAAGAAATCTTTAAATCTTTGTATGTTGCATCATGAATATATTATTACAAAACAGGATCTTGTAAAAGGAAATTATATTGAAAATTGATGTGTCACTGTTAACAATTTTTGGACCATATTTTTAAATTCTTTTCCTGTTTTATCTTAATATCAACTGGCAAGCTCATAAAATAGAATATTACTGTTGATGCCTTTATCTTTCGATTTAAGCATATAATTTGTATTCACATCATACCAAAAGTAATATTCAATGTGACACAATGACCTGTGTCACCCCATCTTATTTCTCTTCCAGAGATGCTGATGGTGCTGTAGTCAAGAAACCAGATGAGGAATTCATCAAATCTCTGATGGCAACCATGAAAAACTGGAATGAGGTAGGTCCGTTCATTTTTCCTTGATTACATTCATGGTGATTTTGTCTCAACTGGTAACATTTTGTTCAATCCTCTGGGTGCCTGCTGTTGTTCGTCTCTCTTGATGACTTCCTTCTTCAGGGGCTATTCCGTCATCACTCAGTTGTTTTGCAAATTTAATCTAGTTGCCAATTTAATCTAAGCATTTAACTATTTGGTTTGAGTTTGAAAAGGAAAATGCTTTAATTTAAGGGCCTATATAAGCTCCCTTCTTTGAAAAAGAAAAAGAAGCAAATATGCCTTAAAAAATTCTTCATTTAACTTAAAAAAAAACACACAAAAAAACAGCAAAAAACTTGAGAGAAAAGCAAAACAAATTGAATATATTCTCAAGATTTGCTTTAATTTGACATTGTAATATTTAAGAAAACCGTATGTTAAATATTCCCATCCCTGAAATTGAAAGTTTTACAATGATCCAACTCATCACTCCATTCCCCAGGCCATCCTGAAGGAGACAGATGTGTATGGAGGAGATAATCTGTTGAGTAGTCAGGATGAATTATCTCAGATTAGAAGGGAAATGGACGGGTGGACGGACAATGCCCTCAAAGTGTTTGGCCGTCACCGTGGAAATGATAGTAAAACCCACCCAGATCAAACCAGCATGCTTGCCCTGAATGAGGTAATGTAGTTTGGCATTGACGTTTATTGAGATTCATTTCACTTTATCTGTCATTTATTAGCTGCTGAGTCATTTTTCTTTTTAATACAGAAAAAGCTTGAATAATGCAGTGCCATGGTTGAGTGGTAAGTGTGGTTGGCATGTAATTGAAAGGCCGGGAATTCCCTTTTTGTAACTCTTCATTCTTTATTGTCCTTGGGAAAGCAATTTTACACATATTTTCCTCACCGCACTCAGGTGTAAAAAGGGTACCTAGAACCTATTAGTATGCTAACTGGTAAGTGATGATAATCATCTGCTCTGATGTATGCTCCCTTAGAGTTTAGATGATTCTCATGTGAAATGACCTGCTTGAGGAAATAATTGATTTATATAGTCTATGAGTCCTATTCAAGTGGAGGTATGGACCATTAATCCATCTTCATTTTTTTAACATGCAACATTCTTAATGCCACTGTAAACTGAGAAGCTTTTAATCCTTTGAACCATGACCCTCATGCCCTACTTGCCTCCTCCGCCTGAGCTCCTGAGCATTAACCTGTATATAGAGGAAATCAACTTTCCTTCCACCAATGCAGATGTTCTCATAACAAATAGTCAAAATTTGAGCTTGGAATCAGATTCCTCGCTAAATTTTACTATGGTTTGATAGACAATGCATTATTCATTCCTAAATTGCCTTAAAAAATTAAATAAATTCTCCCCGTTGTTACATTTAAACTGCCATTCAAATTAATCTTTTCCCGTTGTTTATTTAGATAACGCTATTGAAGTATTTCTGCATCCATCTTGACACACTATGAAATATCTAGGCAGGCCAACTGACAATGTTGACAAAGTTCACAAAGTTGCTGTTTCTGTGTTTTTATGGATGTGTGTATGTGTGTGCTTGGCATAGCAAGTGAGAGAAATCTGCTTTCACTCTGCGTCACATACAGTTCTCCCTTTGCCAGCCCGAAATGGTGAGGTGATGGTGAGGAGGAAACTATTCCCACTCTGCCAAAGCCTTATTCAATAAAATATGGGCTCAGACATAATTTTTACCTGAGGAAAACCGTTTTCAAAGATGAATTAGATTGGTCAAGTCCTACTGCCTTTCTTGAGCCCTTAATTCAGTGCATGTCTTACACACAGCACTGCTCAAGTGGCCTACAGTATAAGGGATTGTTATGATTCCATCACTTTTCTAGTATTACAGGCTCAAAGGGTTAATTTATGAAGTCTGACAAATGTATGATCCATTTTCACCTACAGATATGAAAGGTATCTAAATGGTACAGGTGTGCTCATACTGTTATCTCTTTGCCTTTTATTAATGTGATGATGATGATGATGATTGGTGGATATTGTTTAGCATTAAATTAAAAATCTGGCTGTGTCATGCACTAAAGAGTGTTATTATATACATGTTAGTCATATTTGGGGTCTCCAGGTGCTATAGATGTTCTTAAAAGTGTCAATGTAATTTTGGATTATGTTTATTATAATATCATTATCATTATCATTATTATACTTATTTACTTATATCTATCCGATCCAGCAGCCTTCTGGGCGTGAGTCCTGGGGCAGATCATTATTATAAATTGAATGAAGTTTTATTTTCCTTTGATTCAATGATTCAATATTCTCAATTCTTCTTATCCATTTATCAAATCACAGGAAGTGGATCAGCTTCTCATCCAGTTTACTCATCGTATCACTGGTGAAAATGGCAAGTTATTCATTCATGCTTGTATATTTTTCTTGATTTCATTTTTCACATTATCCTCCATCCTTCACTTATTCATTCATTTTAAGTTGCCTTGATGGTGTAGTAGATTCAACAGCTGATAAATATCATTATTTCAATTTCAATCCATCTTCACATTAAACATTTTTTCTCTCAACTTGAGACCATGAACAATTCTTGCATTCAAATTAAGCAGTTGCTCCAATTTATAGGTACAGGGGGGTTTTTTCATGAAAAGAGCTCTGCCAAAATGAATTTTTTCTTAAAAGGTGGTAATGTAATTAAGCAGTAATCCAATGGTTTATAATTATTTATATGCAAACCAATTAATAGTAATAATGATAATAATAAGAATAAGAATAATAATAATAATAAGAAGAAGAAGAAGAAGAAGAAGAAGAAGAAGAAGAAGAAGAAGAAGAAGAAGAAGAAGAAGAAGAAAAAGAAGAAGAGAAGAATAGTGATAAAAATATAATAATGATAATAATAATGATGATGATGATGATGATAATAATAGCAATAATAATAATAATAATAATAATAATAATAATAATAATAATAATAATAATAAACTTTATTAATCCACCAGGAAATTAGGTTTACAACAAGTAAAGGAAATTCATATAGTGCTAAAAATCTACCAAAAATGATATGTTAGGTAAAAGAAAAATTCTTGAGTAAAAATGAGGGAAGACATCTAATAATTTTGAAAAATATCACAGATCATAAGAGTAGAATAAGGGTCACGTCTGCTGTCACCGAAAGTCCAGCGTCAAAACAACAGCATTCTAATTAAACAGCAATCTAAGTGAACAGCAATGTCCAAGTTATCAGCATTCCAATCAATCAGCTTACCAATTGAGCAGCAATATAATTATTCAGCATTCTATTTAATCAGCAATCCAGCAATATTGTATTAATTTATCAGCTTTTTAATCCCCAGGGGTGGCTGGTACCATCATTCACCTCCAGAGTAACTTGGAAACCTGGGAAACGCGCCTGATCTCTGGATCGCAGAGACTGTTGGTCCTACAAGAGTCAGACTGGGGAAGTTTCTACCAAAGTCTGGATGAATGGCTATCACTGTTGGACAATGCTGTTGAGTATGTCGGCACGACCCAGAGGGATGACGACAGACAAGATGGCCGCCCACACACTAGGTAGATTTTGGGGTCGAAGGTCATGAATGATCCTAAAAGAGGATGGTCAATACTTGTTAATTTGACCTTTTGACTGTTCTCTTTGGGAAGCGGATTGAGGAAATGCCTACCTCTTTTTCTTTTTCATTTATTGGTTTTGTTAATGAGTATGTTTCTTTAATTATTATTTGTTTGGTTATTTTTATTTGTCTAGATTCATTTCTTTTATCAATACTCACAACCTATATCATATTTATTTGTTTTAATTTTTTTTTGAAAATTTATATTCACGGCTGTTTCAAGGAGGGATGTTAAGATTTTGTCCAGGTAGCGGTAGTGCCCATATCATATTACAGTTATTTATGGCCCTGTGACAGACCAGCTACGGTCGTCCTTCCTAATGGGGTTTTGTTCCGGTCTGATGCACACAGATTTTTGTTTTCAGTGACAAACATACATTTCTTCAAAGTTTACACATTTTCACCAACTTTAAATATAAATATCTTGAGTTTCACTC
>JASKDV010062714.1:0-15524 GCA_032466395.1 Aegires albopunctatus | reverse complement strand
GGAGTCATTCTTTTCGTGTATTAAATGTATATCAAACAGCTAACTGCAAGGAGTCATTCTTTTCGTGTATTAAATGTATATCAAACAGCTAACTGCAAGGAGTCATTCTTTTCGTGTATTAAATGTATATCAAACAGCTAACTGCAAGGAGTCATTCTTTTCGTGTATTAAATGTATATCAAACAGCTAACTGCAAGGAGTCATTCTTTTCGTGTATTAAATGTGGCTGACAATAACTAGTTCCATATTTTCACAATCTCAGTTACAATTTTAAACGAATTCAAAATCATAATCAAAGATCTAATGCCAAATATGGTTATCTTGTTGTCCGTCCCTCGACCGCTGTAATATGTAAACATTGGTTTCCATGGCGTTTGAGATACAGAATATTATGCAACTATTAAGCCTAACCCATTCCATCACAAGCCTTAAAAAAAATATAAAAAAGATCAAAATCAATCACGTCTATTAAACGTCGTCCCTCTCTCGACTTGAAATACATTCGCCAGGATTCCAATTTGTGTACCACATTAAAATATATATGCGCACTACTTTAGATTCTTTCGCTTGTTTCAATTATATTCTAGTAGATGAAATAACAAATACAATACCAAAAAAACAAAACAAAACAAAACAAAAAAACCCAAAACAAAACAAACAAACCCCGAAAGAAAAGAAAATCAGAAAAATACGAAGAAAAAAATGAATAATTCGTACCGACAATATAACATCGAAATCAACAATTAATTTTCACTTGAAGCATGGCAAGCGGCTTGTTAATTTGCACTAAAGGTCTACTTTTCAAACTCAGTTTTGACAATTTCTGGTTGATATTATAAAAAAAATTATGTTATCATAACATTGCATACAGGTTTGGAATTGCTGTCATTCAAATTAATTCATACAGGTTGTTTTTTTTTAATGTATCTTGACATTATTTTGAAAAATACTTACTTTATGTGTCATTACAGTCTAGAGAATCTGACTAATGGCACGATATTACTTTATACATTATCAATTAATGTTATCGTTAAAATACATTTACTCTGATTATGAACATAATAACATTAGTATCATATATTATTATTATCATCATCATCATCATCATCATCATCAAATAAAAATTACTCCATTTGTCAGATTCAAGGACTTACCTAGAGACTCCTAGAGGAAGAAATGCTCCCTGTCACTTCAGTCATGGTTCCTATCGGCACAACACTGAATTTAACTTGCCGGGCTCAAAATGTGTTAAGTACAAGTGTTGGCATGGAAAAGTTCATCTTCGAGAAGAAGGTGAGATTATTTGAGAGAATGTATTGTTTTCAGTGTGCCCTTTTCAAATACATTAGTGATATCACGGTATGTTTTATAAACAACCTAGATAATCAGACGTAAATATGGTTTGAGGCAGAGGGGTTTCAGATATATAATATTAAATACATTAAGAATACGTAACCCCCTAGAGACAAAGACAAGAATCCATAGTAGGAATGAAATGGAAAAAAAAATCTAGTGCTGCAGAGGAGAACGAACCTGCCACCACTACAACTGCACTGATTCGCCTCACCCAAGAAGGAGAAAGAAATCTTCGACCTAATCAATCATCGAATCTCTAAAAAGAGATCGAAATCAATTAGGTCTATCCAAAGCTCCCCCATCCTGAACTTGCAGTACTATTAATAGCTGAGATCTTCCCCGCGTGCACACTAGATCTAATTATAAACATAGGTTTTCATTCCTTCATAGATCTATTGAACGACAAGCAAAACATTGAACAATACAAAAAGATCGCCTCGAAATCAACAAGGTTGATCGAAAGTAAATAGGGTTTGAGACAGAGGGGATTCAGATAAATAATATTAAATACATTAAGACAGGGGTTTGGCGCTATGTATTCGAATTACGCAGTGCATGGTCGGTCGAGTTTGTGGATTGAAATAAATTGTGATTAATTTGGTAATCTTTAGTATTCTTCAAATAACAATGTTGGTTAAAATCATTTCAAAGGTAGCAGAAAAAAGTTTCAATCATTCAATATCGTAACAAAAGAGTCAAAACTCCAAAAGCACATATAGATCTAGAGCCCTTCGTCGTGGAAGACGCGGTATGCATATCATCAACTTGCATGCATGGACTTGAGACGAAAACAACGTACTTTCATTGACTCCACATTAGAGTATATTTTTATCATTTCCGCTTATACCTTTACGCAAATCGAATTATCTTGCTAATTAGAAATGCGACTAAATAGCGAATGGATACGATGTCAAGCCTTGTTCGTTAACGGACGTCATAGTGTCACAGACGACACAGGAGGAACGAACCATTGTTTTTACTAGGGGAAAAACAAGGGGGGGGGGGGGTGAAAATAAGTTGAAGTTAAAAAGAAGACAAATGATTAATGAATTTTCTAGGTTTGAATTTTCCCTGTCAGTCAAAACATATAACTCAAAATAATAAACTGTCCTTAATGAATGGTCAAAAAAATCAATCAATAAATAAGAGCTAGATCTAGATCTACACTCAACCGAATCGAATTAGTTCTTGGTATTTTTATTTGATTGAATGTAACCATATCACGAATGATAAATGTTTTCACCTTGTCGCTTCTCATGATATTTACACATTATCAACATTTGGGGTCTGACGGAAAACCGAAGCCAAGTGAATATATCACATAAGATTTAAAAATAATGAATATTTTAATGTTGTGTTCTAAAGCAAGCTAATGTTTTAGAAAATAAAATGATCTTATGCCGTAGGCATGGGGCCTGATGTCTTTGGCCTCGATAGATTTATCCATCTAGATCCAGAGATGCTTCCAGAATTCTTGACCGTCCCGCCTACCCTAAGGCCAAGATATAGGCTAAAACTGAAACACGATGCATCAATTTATCATCTAGTTTTAGGACCTTTTAATTACAACTAGATCGAATTGTTTAAGATTAAGTATGTATCTTTATTAGACTGCAAGTCGTTACCGTTCCCACTATTCCATTTTTAGATCCATGGAGGTTTTCTACATTCTCAACCTCCACTTATAAGTAACTGACAAATTTCCGCACACGATAGATCGTACATGTATCTAGCAGAATTAATATTCTTTTCAAGGAATAAATACACAAACAAACTTTTAATCAGTGGTATGGAAAGAAATGGACGAAAAGGGGGTGGAGGATGGGGGTATAGTGTAAACATTTGGTTGCACATCTATATATATGAATCAAATCAATTAATCGTCGCCTCAAAATTGTTTTGTCCATTCTCTCTATAAAATTAAAATTAAAATACGCTCACCGGAGAATTCTTCATTAAATTGTGCGTACCCCATCAGAGGGGTCATCCCCTGTATTAAGAATATGAAATAACCCCCAGATACAGAGACAAGAATCTATAGAAGGAAATAAACGAAAAAAATAACAACTATTATTCATTGGGGAACGAACCTACAACCTCTACGACGGCACCGATTCGCCTCGCCCGAGAAGGAGAAAGCAATCTTCGACCAAATCAATCTCTTTGTTGGCTGGTATGTCTTCATTTCTTCTTAGTTATATGTCCAAAAGGGAGCCAACGGTTTTCTACAATTAAAGTGGAAAAGAGCTTTTTGTTGCAATTTATTTTATACAGTGATGTGTTGGAAAGTTTCACTGGATAGTATAATATGTTTAGTGCATTTCGCATTTGTTTCCGATACAAGGCATCTAATTTCATCATTTCATCTTGCATAAGAGCGTATGTGCCACAGTAAGAGGTTTGGGGGGGGGGGGGGTATTGTTTCAAGTTTTTACATTTGGAATTTGACATTTCTTTCGTCGTTGTTGTTCCCTAACCCATATGATATTCTTTCGTTTATGGAGGGCCGCATTAGATAGCTGGTATCGACCTTCTACATCTTCTGCATCAAGCATCCCATTATATTTGTTGTTTTCCTGGCGAGGAAACTACTCGTGGTAGTTAGTTCTGATATCCCATGAAGTCTACATCGTTGGCTTAGATTTTCTTTTTTGGTAATATATTTTCTAATGGTGATTTAGGAATTTCTATGACTGTCCGCCATTCTCTGAAGGCCTTTTCTAGATGTCAAATAGTACAGCAATGAGTCCATCTCATGCGATGTACCGACTTTGTTTGTGAATGGAATTTGTAAGTCGGCTCTGCCCATTCTAATATTTATTTGTGCGTTACTAAGATGCAATTAAACTTATCTTAATTTGTCCTCATTGATGATTTTTTTTTCTCCTAGGATTTGAAGGAGTAGTTCTCTATTTGTGGTGTCGAAAGCTATATACTTGTCCGTACCTGTGATTTCCATGTTGATGTTTTCACCGCAAGCTATTAGTTGATATAGATTAAATCATTATGTTTGTATCGTCATTTTACATTTCTCAGCTCCATAAGAAGCAATAAAATTGGAATTACAAATGGGAATAAAAGCTTGCCATGTTAAGAAATTACTTAACTCTTTCTCTACAACACCATTTCCGTCATCTCATCAGTTCACCATTGCTGATTACTACATCATGATGTAAGTAATAAAATGTTGCCTTACCTTTGGTCTTCGTAAATACACAGACTAAGTGAAAAGAAACTGTTGATTTTGATGATACAGATACATAATAACAATTATCACTCATCAAGATTTGTTCTTCCTCACGTAAGGTCAAACATTTCAAATTTACAAAAACAGCTTCTTCCCAAGTACAATAAGAAAACAATATCAATTAGTAGCCTAGACGTGGAATTGTTCCACCATGCTGTAGCATGAATTTGCATTCTGTACCTGGCATTATTTGCTTTTCAGGTTGCGAATTACATGGAAGGTGCCACCGTTTGTCCAGCACCTTTGAATCACGCTGTTCCACCTATACCTGCACTAAATCTCAACAAGGCGATAAAACTTGGTATCGTTCAGTCCTTGCATCAACACGTAAGTCTTTCTGTCTCATTTTGCATCTGTTCCTGAATCTTTGTACACCAATTGAATCAAGTTTAAGCAATTGATGTAGGTATAGAGACTTAATTTGTTGATAGATTAGATGTATCGATAAAGGTGGAGGCGTAGGAGGAGGGCGGAAGGAAGGGTAGGGGAGAGGGGGGGGGGGTCACAAAAATGACGACCGACTGTTGTGCGACCCTGACACAATATTATCCATTGAACAAGGCTCAATCTACCCCGACTGAAGTGAAATTGTGGAACATCACAAAACCCCAAAATTCCTTCCATTCTAGCGTAATATTCACTTGGACGTGCTCGGGTTTTGTCCCAAAATCATGGCAGCTGGTTCTTGCGTTGTTCTTAAATCTTATGTCATGCATTTACTCACCTTTATATGCTATTCAAACGATCACAAGTTTCCCAATTTATTAGTGACATTAGAACTAGTTGGGCTGCCATTACCATTTAGTGAAGGTTATTAGGGATTACAATGTTTCAGTTATTAAAACCACTACGATAGGAACTGACTTCATAGGATCACCTATGCCTGGCGTGTATCATAATGGCCAATGCGAACTCCATTTAAGAGAAGGATATTGGCGATTTTCGATCGATAAAATATCAAACAAATACTTAAATATTATTGTCGCTTCTGCAAGGTTAGCACAATCCGCACGTGGGTCTTTAATATATGTAAATTAATGTAGAATAAAGAGTCTTCTAATGTAGTTGTTATACCAGTATCTGCATCGAAGCCCTTCGTATCTCACTGGGCTGACCGATACTACGACGATACAATACAGAACACACAACAAAAGACAGAATTTAGCAAATGAGAAACAGGTTTTGGGTACATTTCTGGTCATGGCCAACACTGTCTTTATGTCCTAGCACTGATTATTGAAGGCGCAATGAACGAGTGGCTAGAACGTTGAACCACAGATAGAAATATACTAGAATCAAAACCCATCACAATCGTTGATTTCTAATGTTGGGCTGTTGGGATGTTTTCTGTTGTTGTTTTATTTATATTTATATTCTAAGCAAGGCTACATACTTGTTAGGTGATATATCGTTTATGCAACATTGTAATCATGAAGCTTACTACGATGATGTTGCGTTCATTCCAGGCTGCAAAGATTACTATGGAAGATGTCATAACCAAGGCTCAAGTTTTGTGTATACACTAGGGGGGCGTCTATACCGAGACTGTACGTGTCGTGTATATCACAACCATATCCGGTATAACTGTAAACCTCAATTTGGAAAATAATTAAAATAGATGCCTACAAAGGACACATGACTTGGTGACGTCATAGACTAACAGCTGCTACATTATTTCTTTTAGATATCGTACTACTTAGTTAATTGAAGAAACAGGAGTTAAAAATAAATCAGAACAAGCAAGTTGATTTAAAAAGTAAAGAAATCCAGATCTAACTCCAGAGTTTTGGTAAACAAAAATGTACAATTCCTTTCATGCATTGCCTTATACGTGTATTTCAAAGCATTTTTTGGAGATGTTTTGCATCCTTATTCAAATTATTGTTTGAGCCTTTTCTAATACTTTTTAACTTACCATACAAGATCTAGTTTTTGATAATATGAATCTCTACCTTTTCTTGCTCTATTTATTTATTGATTTATATGAACTAATATTAACAGCCGTCTGTAATGATCTTACTTCTCGGTTACAAAATGGATGTGAATTTAATATATTTATATGCTTTTGATTACCTCAATTATTATTAGATGTCATGATAATTATTAAGTAAGTTGGGTCTGAATTTCGTCTCTCCAAAACACGTACATTTTATAAATGTTACCATCACCACTCGTCATAATACAGAAGGCAGTTTCACTCAAACCTATATTCTTGACTTCTTCATTCATGATTGTTGTTGTTGTTGTATTGGATTTTACCCAACTACTTTGGTAATATTAAGGTTTTCCTGCCTTTAATTTAGGAGATGAGTAAAATCAAAACAAGACATTATCTAAAGAGATTGTTTAATTATCTATCTTTAACTTTAATTAGACAATTGTCTTTTACGAAGAAGAGAAATAAATCAGCTGTCTCAAAGCATATTAAGATCTAAGCAGATCAAGTTTGCATATTAATTAGGCCTAAAATGTGAACACAGCTTGTTTGTTCAGATAAAGCCAATGATGCTACTTTTCTTGTTTAAGGATGGTGTCATTGAATGTGCATTCACTGAATGAAACATTGGAAAATATCGAAATGAGTTCTAACTGATGTGTTTAGGGTTCTTATTGCTCTAGATCTAAATCTAGATCTGTATATCCCCAGTGACACAGTCTCCGGTGACACTGAGCTTCACAATCTAATGTAAAAACACCATTACTCGTATGAAAAATGTTTGATTTCAAGAGAAATGGTGTTTTTCCATGTCAAAACTAAACAATTCCCATAAATAAGGCTCGATGAAAATCATGAGCTAAAAAGCAGGCTCCATACCTGCACTGTCACTGGTAGTACATTCACTCTGAACAGTGAGGTGTACGCTGACAATTGCGATTGGTGTACTGCAGTTTCTTTCCAACACAGAACAGTGCTGATTTGTTTAAGCTCTGCTTGTGAGAGAGCACCATCATATTAGATGCTAAAGAAAATCATGGCACTCGATTCTAGATACTAGATGCTAAAGTATATCACGACACTTAATTCTTGATACTAGATGCTAAAGAATAACACGACACTTAATTCTTGATACTAGATGCTAAAGAATAACACGACACTTGATTCTAGATACTAGATGCTAAAGAAAATCACGACACTCCATTCTAGATACTAGATGCTAAAGAAAATCACGACACTCCATTCTTGATACTAGATGCTAAAGAATAACACGACACTCGATTCTAGATACTAAATGCGAAATATCACGACACTCAATTCTAGATACTAGATGCTAAAGAATATAACGACACTCGATTCTAGATACGAGATGTTCAAGAATATCACGACACTCGATTCTAGATACTAGATGCTGAAGAATATCACGACAATCTATTCTAGATACTAGATGCTAAAATAACGGCACTCAATTCTAGATACTAGATGTTAAAATCATTGCACTCGATTCTAGATACTTGATGATAAAGGATATCACGCTACTCGATTCTAGATACTAGATAATGAAGTAGGTAATGCACGGAAATCGATTATACATAGTAGATGCTAAAGAATATCCCGACATTCGATTCTAAATACTAGATGCTAATGCTAATCACGACATTCGATTCTAAAGACTAGATGCTAATGCTAATCACGATATTCGATTCTAAATACTAGATGCTAATGCTAATCACGACATTCGATTCTAGATACTAGATGCTAATGCTAATCCCGACATTGGATTCTAGATTCTAGATGCTAATGCTAATCACGAGATTGGATTCTAAATACTAGATGCTAATGCTAATCACGACATTCGATTCTAAATACAAGATGCTAATGCTAATCACGACATTGGATTCTAGATGCTAATGCTAATCACGACATTGGATTCTAGATACTAGATGCTAATGCTAATCACGAGATTAAATTCTAGATACTAGATGCTAATGCTAATCACGACATTCGATTGTAGATACTAGATGCTAATGCTAATCACGACACTCAATTCTAGATACTAGATGCTAATGCTAATCACAAAATTCGATTCTAGATATTAGATGCTAAAGAACATCACGGCACTCAATTCTAGATACTAGATTCTATAGAAAATCACGACACTCGATTCTAGATACTAGATGCTAAAGAATATCGCGACACTCCATTCTAGATACTAGATGCTAAAGAATATCACGACACTCAATTTTAGATACTAGATGCTAAAGAAAATCACAACACTCGATTTTATATACTAGATACTATAGAATATCACGATACTCGATTCTAGATACTAGATTCTAAAGAAAATCACGACACCTGATTCGAGATACTAGATGCTAAACAACACCCGATTCTAGCTGATACTATATGCTATAGAATGTTCATGAAATTGGATCCTAGATACTAGATGCTAAAGAATAACACGACACTTGATTCTAGATACTAGATGCTAAAGAATATCACAACACTCGATTCTAGATACTAGATGCTAAAGAATAACACGACACTTGATTCTAGATACTAGATGCTAAAGAACATCACGACACTTGATTCTAGATACTAGATGCTAAAGAAAATCACGACACTTGATTCTAAATACTAGATGCTAAAGAAAATCACGACACTCGATTTTAGATACTAGATGCTAAAGAAAATTAGGATACTCGATTTTAGATACTAGATGCTAAAGAATAACACGACACTCGATTCTAGATACTAGATGCTAAAGAAAATCACGACACTCGATTCTATATACTAGATGCTAAAGAATAACACGACACTCGAATCTAGGTACTAGATGCTAAAGAAAATGACGACACTCGATTCTATATAATAAATGCTAAAGAACATCACGGCACTTAATTCTTGATACTAGATGCTAAAGAAAATAATGACACTTGATTCTAGATAATAGATGCTAAAGAACATCACGACACTCGATTCTAGATAATAGATGCTAGAGAACATCACGGCACTTAATTCTAGATACTAGATGCTAAAGAATATAATGACACTTGATTCTAGATACCAGCTGCCAAAGAATATCGCGACACTCGATTCTAGATACTACATGCTAAAGAATATCACGACATTCGATTCTAGATACTAGATGCTAAAGAATATCACAACACTCGATTCTAGATACTAGATGCTAAAGAATATCACGACACTCGATTCTAGATACTAGATGCTAAAGAATATCACGACACTCGATTCTAGATACTAGATGCTAAAGAATAACACGACACTCGATTCTAGATACTAGATGCTAAAGAATGTGCATGAAATTAGATCCTAGATACTAGATGCTATAGAACGTGCATGAAATTAGATCCTAGATACTAAATGCTATAGAATGTGCATGAAATTAGATCCTAGATCCTATAATTTGCAAGACATCTTTGTTACCCTGTTCTTGATGTCTTTGCAACCATCCACGCGAGTTTCACATCACGTCCATCGATGCATTGGGTTAAACATTTTATTCAATTTTTTTGCTGAAACTCAAATCACATAATATTAAGATAACATCAAGTTGTGGGGTATATGGATTTATATTCTCATTGAAAACACACTATCATATCATATCAAGGTTAAGGCCGATACAACAACTATAATACAACATTTTGGAGTATCATCGTGGCAGCGGTTAACACAGTTTAAAACCGAGAACACAAGCAGCTCTCATCACTGACACCGATATGCTGGGTGATCGAATCCTGCAAGACGCAAAATTTCTAGATAACCTCTAGACATTGACAATGCGCCCTTTGATCGCGCCCTTTGATCATCTTATCTCATAGGTGTGAATAGGAACCAAACCATTACGACTACAATGTCTGTGTCCAATAGGAACCAAACCATTACAACTACAATGTCTGTGTCCAATAGGAACCAAACCATTACGACTACAATGTCTGTGTCCAATAGGAACCAAACCATTACGACTACAATGTCTGTGTCCAACAGGAACCAAACCATTACGACTACAATGTCTGTGTCCAATAGGAACCAAACCATTACGACTACAATGTCCGTGTCCAATAGGAACCAAACCATTACGACTACAAAGTCCGTGTCCAATAGGAACCAAATCAATACGACTACAATGTCCGTGTCCAATAAGAACCAAACCATTACGACTACAATGTCCGTGTCCAATAGGAACCAAACCACTACGACTACAATGTCCGTGTCCAATAGGAACCAAACCATTACGACTACAATGTCCGTGTCCAAATTAATGCAATCGTAACCTTTAATGGGCCGCAAGTTAAATGAAAGTTTTCTTGCTTGAATAACGCAACAATCAGTTAAAGTTAAAGATAACCAAAAGTTTGATCAAACTCTTTACAGAGCGAGACAGTATTAGGTCTTCAGAGAAGAGAACATCCTTCGAGCAGGTGTTTCGGCCTTAAACATGATTCTCAGTACCCTAATATCACTTTTATCGATTTCCCAAAGTTTTTGTCGTTACTGGGATTCGAACCCGCACCCGCACCATTGGATTCAGCCACTTTTCGAATATATTTCTGTTCGTCGCTCTTATGTACTTTACCACCGGAGTCACACATGTGGATGTATCTTCTAATCCCTTTATTCAAAAGAATAGAGTTAGATTTATATAGATTAGTAAGTTGTTACTGATTATAAAGGACATTGTTAGAACGTTTGGACAACAATTATAATAATAAATAATAATAAAACAATTTCTGAAGTGTTTGTAAATAAGCTCTATAATGGTCAGTTTATATCATCAACAACGTAACGTTTAACACCAATTGCCTACGTTTGCGGCGCTGTTCTCACGTCCGACACTCGTTAATAATAATAATAATAATAATAATAATAATAATAATAATAATAATACTTTTTTATTCATCTCAATTGACAGAGAAATTCATTTTCAGACGTGATCACATTAATTCACAATATAAAATCCAATAAATTATAGTTTAAATATCAAATATCCAAAAATATAGTATTGCATCAGAATATCACAGTAAATAGTTAAAAATGATAAAAATTACAACACGTTATTTAAATCTAGTTATGAAATAATGTTGACGGTTGTTGTTGTATTGAATCTTACCCATGTCCACTACTTTGGTGATATCAGGGTATTCCTAGACTGCCTTGTAATCAGCCCTCGTTGACGGTAAATACCAAACGACAAAATTTCCTTGTGATATTAAGTGTAACTTTATTCTATTTTATTTCATTGCTATTTATTGTTTTAACATTGAGAATACCATGGACAACAAAAGAAATCAATGAAAATATTTTTTTATCAAGAACACACGAGACTTCGCAAACCTATATACTTTGAAGAAACTAAAATTGTTATAAAATTATAACACTAAAATTAAAGGCACAATCCCCTTGAAAAGATATTTCTGGGGCGAATGGTGGAGGTAGACGATGATGGGGAAGGCCTAGAAGAAGGCCCAAGGATATCACGAAGTGGTTGAATACCAACATTACAGAAAGTGGATTGTCAGAATTTTCAACGACCATTATGGGAGGCCACGCACAGGTAGGATACGTGATGTAAAGAAAGTTCTATTTTTAACAAAGGATTTGATTGGCTGAGAGCGGTAGATGTTTGATGAAATAGTATATAAAGCATTAAGTAATTATTATGTGGCATCATGGTGTATTGATAGACATTTGTGCTGGTGATCGAAAGGTCCCAGGTTTGAACCCGATGGATTGCGACGATGAATTCTTGGGAAAGGGCTTTTCCATGCATTTCCGCACCGTTACAAGGCTTAAAATGGGTACCTGGCTATAGGGAGAGTCAAATTTCGTCAGCACGCGAAAGAGAAGCGATTTTTCATTGGGTCGCATCTCTTGGATGACTTCTAGGTGGTTGAGAATTATCTCGTATGTAACAGCCTGCAAGGGGAATTCTATAAAGCGCATTGAGCACATTTAGTGGGAACGCGCTATATAAGAACGCTCTTCCTAACATGTGAATTAGAAATAAAAGATAAACAATAATGGAAGAAAAGTGATAATAGAAATGAATGATGTAATGGAAGCTGTTCCATGTGTTGAGTTCACATAATATTTATGCTGTTTGTCACTGATGTATGCGTGCGGTCCATTTAGTTTACATTTTTTATTAAAAAAAATATGTCGTGATGTTGCAATCCTCCTGATCGTTCATCACTGCTGATTGTCCGTGGTTTGGCCCTTTTCACTTTTTAAGGACCAACTCCTAGTAATAAAAAATAGGGTTATCTCTGCTTCTTTTTCGTGGATCATGTGACCTCGTTGTGCTGTAAATTCGATCTGCTGTGCATCAGTGTTAGTTTGTGATGTCATTTGAAAGGATAAGTATGAGTTTCTAGTTTTTAGTTTTGAATTTCAATGTCTTTATAGTTTTAAAATGATAATGAATCATCGTAAATTTAGATACATTTTTTCATACTAATGTAGTTGCTATATTTTTATTATAGTTGTTTTTCCTTGATTCAAATATTATTATTATTATTTTGTTTGTTAATCCTTTTATTGCCAATGTTACAAAAATCTATGTTTGTGTTCGTTTAGCTGTAGAACTCTTGTGTTTGTAGGACATAGCTAGATAGTAACACTTGTAAATTCGTACATAATCTAGATGAACTCGACTTTGCAAACGACTTTTGTTTAATATCACAAAAGTTTCAAAACCTCCACCAGAAAACAGGCAGGTAAGTTGTTGAGGCTGCAAAGACAAAATTCTAGATGATCATAACGATGAAGCGTCTTAATTAACAGCCACAGACAACATTCACCCTCAAGGATAAGTACGAATATGTTAAGGAAGTTGACTCCATTTAATTTATCTACAGCAAGGTCAACAAACTACGGCCCTCGGCCCGTGAGGCCATTTCATCCGGCACGCCAATGTTTCATTACTTTACTTGAAAAAGCATAATATGGAACAAGAGAGTTGAATAGATGATAATAAATAATCCTCTTTATTTGGCTAGGAACAGTAAGCAATGAGATACAAGTCAAAATTTCTCATTCATGTCATTTGGAACGACAACGGAAAAAGACATTTTCAGGGAAGCAAAGAAAAAGTTGCAGGACTACATTTTTCAGTGGAATCAAGTTTGTTGTGTTACAAAGGGAAAAAAACAACAACAAACTTGACAGGACAGAGTAACGGACTCATGAAGCAGATAAAGGCTCATTTAGAAAACTTGCATGGGCATTCTCTTCTTAAAGTGTATCATAGAACAACAAGCACTCTGTTGAAAACATTATATAGATACTTCTTGCGTACTAAAACGAGCCACTTCAGCTGAGAACTTTGTCGGAGGAAACGCTCTTAATGTCGTCAGTTCAATGCCTTCCCTGAAAACATTTATTCCAATTTCTACAATTTACTATACCACTCAGCAGCAATTGGGTTCCGCTTTGTTAACGTACTGATTCGATTATACCAACATCGAAACAAAACAGAAGAGTTTCTCACTTGGAAAAAGATAGAACTGATCAACTGATATCAGATTCTATTTGGCTGACAAAGCTGGCATTTTCAATGGACATCCTATCCGATACGAATGAACCGGACACAAAGCTTCAAGACGAAGTCAAATGATGTTTGTTGAATGTTGTTATTTGAAGCGCACCTTGAATAAGAAAGGTAAGCCAATAGAAACATTTGACAAACACATACTCTGACCACTGGAAAGGCAAAGAGATGGGTGAAATCAGTGGGCTTATATGGCCAGGAGAACCTGGAGTTCCAATGAAAACTCACCCACCATATCAAGAAGAAAGAGAATCTGTGATCATGAAGGCAAGATCAAAAGTCAGCCCCTGGCCCTAATGGAATGCTCTAGATCTATCTACTGTACAAGAAATGAACAAAAGTCAAAAAAAATTCTGTTCAAGATTCTGATGAACAAATGGATGTTGAATGAAGTCAGCGATCAATGGTGTAAAGCAGAAGGTGTTTACATCCCAAAAGAGAAGGATGCAAAGGACATCAACCAATTCAGACCAATATCTCTGTTGAATGTCGAAGGGAAGATCGTCTTCACAATTGTTGCAAAAAAACACACAGAATATCTACTCGCAAATGACTATATAAACACTGAAATTCAGAAAGGAGGCATTCCCGGAATGCCAGGGTGCTTCTAAGTAGCCCATAACCCCCGATATGATAAGATATATGATGATAACATCTCCACCACCAAAAGAATAAAAATCAAAGATTAAAAAAATAGTTTATCGTCAGAGAAGCAGCGTCTGTAGCTGATGAAGATCCCCTGCCGATGGAACATTCGAAAGAACTTCGCCAAACCTGATTAATTGTATAGATTTTTAAAGTCAATAATACTGTACTGATTACATTAAACAAATTTGAAGTTTTAAAGCAAAACAGATGAGTGTAAAATGAAAACAAGAATAACTCATTTACCTAAACCTGGGATTTCCTCGTTAGAAAAAATGCCAAAAATAAATGCTTAAAGAGATGTCGAGTCAGATAAAGGGCCAAATCCATCCTCGTAATCTGCCACGGGGACTTCTGGCGATTCAATTAATCATGCTCATCGCTCCCTTCCACCATAAGCGGCTGTCTTTTGGGAGAATCTTGGCAAAAAATATTGAAAACTTCCGGCAAGATCAGAAACGCACAGTTTTAAGTAACCTCGAAAGATGCCAGATTGTCTTGACAAAAGCGATAGGAAAGCAAAACATTGTTATAGAGAATGTTGACCCAATGAAAAGCAAAGAGAGCTGATTTGGTTAACTGGCTGTTTCACAAGGTGTCTTTAGATGATTGTCTTTCTAGGGTAGATTGTCTCACTTATTTGATTTTCAGTTTCATCTATCCACATATTGTTTGAAGTCATCTATCTCCCTTTCATCCTCTCTCTCTCTCTCTCTCTCTCTCTCTCTCTCTCTCTCTCTCTCTCTCTCTCTCTCTCTCTCTCTCTCTCT